>CAUYQU010021009.1:0-42510 GCA_963574635.1 Cheracebus regulus
AAAAGAAAGGAAGAAGAAAGAAAGAAAGAAAGAAGGAAGGAAGGAAGAAAGAAAGAAAGAAACAAAGAAACAAAGAAAGAGAAAGAAAGAAAGAAAAGAAAGAAAAAGAAAGGAAGAAGAAAGAAAGAAAGAAAGAAAGAAAGAAGAAAGGAAGGAAGGAAGAAAGAAAGAAAGAAAGAAAGAAGAAAGAAAGAAAGAAAGAAAGAAAGAAAGAAAGAAAGAAAGAAAGAAAGAAAAAGAAAGAAAGAAAGAAAAAGAAAAAAAGAGAAAGAAAGGAAGGGAAGGATGGAACAGAATGGTTGGATGAGACCCAGCAATAGCTAACTGATGTAGCTACTTCTAGCTCTTAGGCAATTTGCTTAAACTTTGTAGGCCTTGGTTTCTGTGTCTATAAAATGAGGATGATAATAATAACAGCTAACTCATAGCAGTGTCATGAGGATTACAGAAATTAACATATGTGAAGGACTTAGTGCCTGCCACATACAAACAGCTACCATTTTTTGAACACTTACTTTCAAGTGCTATGATAAATATTTTTCACAAAGGTTCTCATTGTAGTCACAGAAGTCCTATGAAGCCAATATTATTGTTATTCACATTTTACAGGAAAAAGTGAGGTTCTGAGAAATTGAGTAATGTGCTGCCATTTACTCAGCTGATAAGTAGCAGATGTGGAACTGAATTCAGCTGCCTAACTTCCGAGCCTGCTGACTCTACAGTTAGGATATACATGCTGCCTGTGAGGCTGCTCCTTGGAACTGTGAGATGAACTGAGCTAAGGCAATTCTACTCCCCCGCACGGAACTGTCCCTTAAGTAGGATCCCATTACAAATGCAAGATTAATCCACACATTATCACTTTTCTGAAAGACTAAATTAAATCATTCTCCGGTTACAGATCAAAGCTTGAAAATCACCGACACTGGCAGGGCGCAGTGGCTCATGCCTGTAATCTAAGCACTTTGGGAGGCCAAGGTGGCGAGTTGCCTGAGCTCAGGAGTTTGAGACCAGCCTGGGCAACACAGTGAAACCCTGTCTCTGCTAAAATACAAAATAAATTAGCCGGGCATGGTGGCGCACGCCTGTAGTCCCAGCTAACCGGGAGGCCCAGGAGGGAGAATTGCTTGAACCTGGGAGGTGGAGGTTGCAGTGAGCTGAGATAGCACCACTGCACTCCAGCCTGGGTGACAGAACGAGACTCCATCTCAGAAAGAGAGAAAGAGAGAAAGAAGGAAGGAAGGAAGGAAGGAAGGAAGGACGAAAGGAAGGAAGGAAGGAAAATAAAGAAAGTAGAAAGAAGAAAATCACCAACATTGTAAACCAAGAAACATCCTTCTAAATGATGAGGTCTCCAACTCCATTATCCAGCACCTAACCGGTGTGTAGCTCTTACCTTAGGAGCACACCTCAGTTATTTAAATTTCAAATCTTTCTTTTCTTCCTTAAAGCAATTTGAATAACTGGACCAATTTAAAGGATTTGTGACAGCAAATTACTCTGCAGTCAGCACAGTAATAGGTCCTGACACCTTTTTTCTCTCTATCTTACAGCTTCCATTTTTAAAGGTAATTTCATCTCTATAAACTAAAGAAATCTTGGCTTAACTCCTATACTTGCTGGGTTGCTTTAGTAGTAATATTAATACTTTTCATTTCCATTAAAATTTCACGTTTATTAAAGTGCATTAATATATAAAACTATAGTGAAACAAATTAAAGCCATTGGATGCATAATTCCAAAGGAAGAAGCCAAGCTTTAAAAGCTTGCATTGCCTGGCATGGCCACAGTGAGGCAGTCGAGGGTGAAAGACGAGCAGCCTTGCACAGTCACAGGACACATATTTGAAAACAGCGTTGGCTGACCTGGGTTTGCAGGAATCCCACAGTCCCTGTAATACACTGGCTTACTTGATGTCTCCAACCTTCCATTTCATTAGCTGAAATTCTGGAATGCTCTAAACATCAGACGAAATACGGTATTGAAGCAGCTATACTAAAAGAAAAAAAGGTAGATTTAGAATCCTGAGTTCAAATTCTGATCCTGCCATTTTATTCAAAAAGTCTAAAGACTTTTTGACTTGGCTAATGCCTACTGTATACAAGGCACTGTGCTAAGTACTGGGAAACAGATAATAATGATAATAAAAGTCAATAGTCAGGAAGCATCAACATTTTGCCACACACTTTCATTTCATTCAGTGGGCCCTGTGATGTGCACTCTTAGTAGCCTCATTTTACAGCTGAGGGGACTGAAGCGACTTTCCAACATGAAAGGCCAGGATTTCTTTCTTTCTTTCTTTCTTTCTTTTTTAACTGTCTTACATCATCATTATTTTTTTCTAGTATTTGTTCCAATTTTTAAAAATTTTTATTATTGCTTAAATTTAAGGTATACCACAATGTTTTGATGTACATAAACATGCTGAAATGATTACTACAGAAAATAATTTTCTAAAATCTACTCTCTTAGAAAACTTCACCCAACTTAAAATTTAAAACAAAAATGTAAAACAATTTTTTTGTACTCTCTTACAATACTAGACCCCTAAAGGGCCCAGATGGTCAAGACTGCAGTGAGCTGAGATCACACCACTGCACTCTAGCCTGGGCAACAGCAAGACCCAGTGTCAAAAAAAATTTTAAATATTACTCAGCTTTAAAACACAAGATCTTGCCATTCACAACAACATGAAGGATATTATGCTAAGTGAAATAAGCCAGACAGAAAGAAAAACACCACCGGCCGTGGTGGCTCACACATGCAATCCCAGCACTTTGGGAGGCTGAGGCAGGCGAATCACCCAAGGTCAGCCCGGGCAACATGATAAAATCCCATCTATCTACCAAAAACGCAAAAAATCAGCTGGGCGTGGTAGCAGATGCCTGAAATCCCAGCTACTCCGGAGGCCGAGGCAGGAGAATGGCTTCAACCCGGGACGTGGGGGTTGTAGTGAGCCAAGATGGCACCACTGCATTCCAGCCCGGCAGCAGAGCGAGACTCCATCTCAAAATTATAGTGTACAATATTTATACTGGGAAATAATTTATACTGTGAAATGCTTTAGGTGATTTTTTTAAAATGAAATGGAACAAAATATTTTAACCTTCATAAAAGTTTAATATATATTTTTTGTACCTGTGTAATGGTTTTATACATTTTTGTTACGTTGATTTCTTAAACTATTTATTATTTATTTATTTATTTATTCTTGAGACAGTCTTGCTCTGCCAGAATGGCCAGGATTCCAACCCAATGTTCCAACTCCACAGCTTTGCTGTGCTCTGTTCTGCCCCATCTCACCAAGGTGAATAATATGACCCTGACCCTGAAGACCTCAGTTTAATGCGACAGCAAGAGCCATGAAGAGAGAAGTTATGGAGAAATTCTGTACATGCTACAATCAAAGTAAGAACAGTGTGTTTTAGAATCATGCAAGTTGGGAGCAGTTAACTCTGTATGGGGATATCTGGGAAGGCTTCACAGAGGGGAAGATGTTTTTGCTGGATTTTGAAGGTTGGCATTCTCCTCCTCACTGCTCAACCCCCAATATTTTCTAAAAAACAAGGAGGAAGAGGTGTTCTAAGCAGACAGAACAGCAGCATGTGCAGCCACACAAAAAATGAGAAAGAAAGAGCTTGACAGTGAAGGCCGTCCAGGCAGGAAATAGGTCTGGAGAGGGACTTGGGTCAGGTCAGAGAGCCCCTTGTGTGTCATGATTACAGCTGGACTTTATCTTAGAGTCAAAAGTGAACCACTGAAGGGTTTTAATGTAGCCACGGAGTGCTCAGATCTGTGCTTTAGGGCTGAAGACTGACACAGCGTGGAAAATGAACCAGCACAGGGAGAGGCTGGGGTAGGGAGACCCGGCAGGAAATTGTGGCATCCCAGATTGAAGAGGATGAGAGAGTCCTCTAAGGAAGTCTCATGAGCCTCTGGAGAAGCTGGACCCAACCCATCTGGATCTGAGGGATTTTGATGCACTCAATACGTGCATGTGAAAGACATAAAAATGGAAGGAAAGTCGTAGGAAAGGGTGAGTGTTAGTACCTCCCTGTCTCCCTGGGTCCTCTCCTCCAACTTCCCTTGTCAGTCATATTCCTCCACCCATCTTTCACAGACTGGACTCCCCCATGGTATAACTGAGTTCAGATACCCGCTCTGCCACTCAATGGCCAGCTGCCCCCAGCGTGTCCTTCCCTCTCAGAGCTTGTTTCCTCATCTGGATGATAGAGTGTTCAGGCCCACTCCACAGAGCTGCTGTAAGGACTAACAGAGGGCAGGGCCTCCCTGGTGTCCACAGAATCACTCCTTAGATCTGTGCTTAAGATGTGATTATATGGCATATTCTACCCCATGTTCCTAAAGTCCAATCACTCTACTCAGACTACCAATAGGGGAGAAATAAAGGTCCATGTAAGGTCTAGATCTGTACAGAAACAGATCATTCAAGAGGGAAGGGAAAAAAATTTAAGTAGTGGTAATCAGAAAATAATGAGAGGGACTCATAGGATGAAGAAGGAGAGCAAGCAGGCAGTTGGCAGAGGAAGAACAGATTTTGATCCTTGCAAACCTACCCCCGGGGTCTCATTCTGTCCCCCAGGCTGGAGTGCAGTAGAGTGATCTCAGCTTACTGCAGGCTTGACCTCCCCAGCTCAAGCCATCTTCCCCGTTCAACCTCCCAAGTAGCTGGAACAACAGGCATGTGCCACCCCCGTGCTAATGTTTGACTTTTTGTAGAGACTGGGTTTTGCCATGGTGCCCAGGCTGGTCTTGAACTCCTGGGCTTAAGTGATCCACCCTCCTCAGCCTCCCTCCCTCAGTGCTCACAGGCATGAGCCATCACACCTGTCTCCCTATCCCCAAATTCTTTTGAGCACAGCTCAACCTTTATTCCCTAAGCCCACGGAATGGTGCAGCCTCATGTGTAGAGTGGCTTCATGTGCCTCATCTCAGATACTTCTATGAAATTATAAAATAATAATTTCTCGAACATAAATTATGAAAGATTTGTCATTGAATTTAATAACTACTTTTAAAAGTGAAAATGCTACAAAAGTCACCACCTAACTGATGATGCCCTGCTATTTGACCAAGGGGCACTGAGCCCTGCACTGTTACAGGCAGAATTGGGTATGGCTCATGCTGAGTCCCAGTCAGGTGAGCAAAAGATATGGGCTCTGAAATAACAGTGGGCTGAGCCTGGTCCAACCCACACAACAGCCCAACACAAGTTGGGCTGTCATGAGCTTAAAAAGTCACTGATCATAATAGCCCTCGTGAGAACCTATCCCCTTCTCTTGACTCTGGCAGGTACCAGGTGAACACTGAGCCCCCCCACTGCTTCTGCCCGTGCTGTGGAAGCTCACTCGCCTGTCCTGTGGAATTCCCAAAAGCCAGCTCCTCCCCAGAGCTCGCCACAGCACTTGCCCTCTTCCCCTGTCCCACACAGCACTTGGACACAGACAGGATGTCATATTTGACTTTTGTTTTTATTTCATAAGAATATAACATGCTGAAACAGGAAAACGGGGATTGCAAACATCATTCATATCTAGGAAACCAGCTCCATTTGTCACAATAAATAAATATTTAAACAATGAGGAGTTCCTGACAGGCTCCAAGAGGTTCCCAGCACATTCAGAGGTAGAGTCTGGTGGAGAGAGGGAGACAGTCAGGCTGCAGCCCCTGCTGAGATTCTCCAGTAGAGGCAAACTGAAATTACAATAATAAATAACAACAGCACCAACAATAAAAACAATATGCTATGACAATCGCACAAAACCAAGGATAGGATACACTTAATCTCCTGGAGGAGCTCAGGGTGCAGAGAGAACAGCGTTGATTATCCTGGGCCACAAGGGGGCTCCCTGGGTAATTCACCTCCCCAGCCTGGGCTCTGCTGCACGAATTCCCATCATGACATGTTTGTTCGGTGATGCCCTGAGGTGACAAGCAGGTTCTGACTTCCCACAGTCCCATCCTTCCAAGCAGCCTCTCCCCGCAGCTTCTGCACTCTGTCCAAGGGTGCCATGGTCCTGGGCCACCTCTGCCCACTTCAACGGTGCATCTCATGTCGGCAGGAAAGAAACACACTCCCCTTCTATCTCGGGGCATCTCTTTTTGCCTGTTCTCATACCCACAAAACACACTGGCTGGATTTCAGCAGGACTGTCAGGGACTGCCAAGAGATTTGTTTCCTAGGATCCTTTGCTGTCTCGTTCCACGCTGCGAGACATCAGAGCTGGAAAAGCCACTCCTCGAGGCTTCCACACTGTCTTCGCCTGGGTCCCGCCTCCAAGGGCAGCACAGAGCTCAGAGAGGGCACATCCAGCAAGAGGTCCCCCAGGGCGGGCCTGCTCACAGGTGGCCCCTGCTGCAACACAGGGTCGGGGCCACCTGCAGGGGACCACCCAGAGCACCGGGACGGATTCAAGGGAGACTCCTTTCAGGGATCTCCATTGACTTGGAAAGGGCTCACAGGCCAGTGTTTGAGTTATAAACATCTCAAATGGGGCAAGAGTCACATCAGCGTGCTGGCCTTGACATGAGGAGGGACAAGCTAAGGGATCCTGGGCCAGCTGAGAGGTCAGTGAGGAAGGCCAAAGGGGAAGCTCCACACCCAGGGCCCCTCCTGTGCCCAGAACAGTCTGGGAATCGGGAAAAGAGGAGGCAATCAGAGTCAACTGAGCAACAGGCACAACAGCTGATCTGGGCGTCTTTCCTCATCTCACTTTCTCGGTTCCCTTTGTCTGCATGTTTCCTAAACCACGCTAGAATGCTTCCTTCTTCAGTGAGAACGAGAGCCAGTGCTAACCCCTGTACCACCTTTTCCCACAGAGAGCCCCACCAGCCCTCATCATTAGCCCTTATTCTCAGGTCCTGGGGTGGGTCCCGCAGTATCTGAAGGAGAGGCTGCTGTTTTCCAAACAGGCTGCTGGAGTGCTTTTCTTTTTCTTTTTTTTCTGTCCTCTTGCACTTGCTTTGCAGAACCCGCCTCCCACACAGGGGCAGCCACCTGAGGGATGGGTGACTCAACCTCTCTTCCCAGCTGGCTTCCTCACTGCCATGGAGACTCAGGTGTGTGAGGGCTCGGCCAGGCTGCAGCCGGACGGAGGGGCAGAGGCGGCTGAGGCTTGGGCAGCCAGGTCCCGGTAAGCAGGCGACTTCAGGAAGCGTGGATAGGAGTCCTTCTCCATCAGGGTACGTGTCTTCCCCTGAGCTGTGTCAAAGCATGTGGCCGTGGCAGCCTGCAGGTTCATCCTCGTCAGCTCACGGGTCTCATGGTCAATGTTGACCTGCAGGAAGGAGGGAACACACAGATGAGTTGGGGAGGAGGGTGGACAACGCTGAGGGAGGACAGCAGCAGCCAGGCATCAGAAAGAGCACCAGATACTGTATCAGGAAGCAGGGGCTCTTGATCACTAAGTAGCTTTTCAGCTCTGGGCTTGTCCCCACATCTGACCCAGTGTCTGTCCTCCAGTCGCTCCGAATTAACAGAATGAACAAGAGGCTCAATGGAGAGTGTATACAAATGCAACCCCCTCCACCCTTTCTTCTACAGCAACCCTACTTCAAATCACTCTCAGCTCTCCTGGGATTTGCACTGGAGCCTCCTACCTGGTCCCTCTGCAACCTCACCCCCACCCACCCCTGTGGTCTGTTGTGTGCTCAGCAGCTACAGTGAGCCTTTAAAAACCCAGCTCAGTTTGGGGTTTCTGGGCCCACTGGGCTCCCAGAGGCCACACTGGCCACCCACCTCCTGTCTGACGTCATCTGCTCCTGTCTGCTCTGCAGAGGCCGGCTTCCTCATCTGTGACTGCGACAGGCAGTCTCTGCCCTCTGCATTTGCTGCTTCCTGTGTTAGAATGTTCTTCCCTCCCTGAATTCTTTCATGTCTCTGTTGTCACCATGTCAAACAGCGCCCTCCTGGCTTCTCTGTGCAGAATGGAAAACCTTACCTCCTCCCAGGCCCTACCTCTGGTACTCCCTGCCTCTCAGTTCCTGCTGTGTTTTTATGAGTGTGCAGTTCATCACCTGGCATATATTTGTCTAGTTAGTTATTGGCATCTTTCCCCCATTCAAATATAGGTTCCAGCAGGTACGGAACTTTGTTTAGTTAATTGTGACATAGACAGTGACTGTAAGTGTCTTGAATATAATTGGGGCTTAAAATACCTTTACGGAATTATGTGGAAGCAATCAGTGGTCAGAAAACAAAAATAAGGTACAAAAGTAAGGCATTACTCCTATCTCTCCACCAGGTGGCGCTATGTCTGTTGTCAAATGCAGCTGCCTTGCGTAGTGGCCAGGAGGGACGGTAGACTTAGAAAAGAATCACAGACCACAGACCTGCAAGCCTCAGGCAGGTCAGCCTGGGGACTGAGCTAGGTTATAGAAGGTCCTCGTGCTAACCTTGTCTCCCCAGTTGGTGAGTGTTTTGAGCCTTTAAAAATGGATGGGTTTATAAAGGTGGGTATAGACCGAAGCCAAAAATCCTGCCAACCCATCTTGCCCCATCATGAGTCACAGGGTGAAGACCCAGGAGTGGCACTGAGTCTGGCTTTCCTAGTCTCCGGCCACAGAAGCCCACTCACCCCTGTGTCAAGTAAGGCCCTTCTGTTTCTACACCTTCCTCCCTACTAGCCCAGACTCTCAGAGGGGAAGGAGCAGGCAGGGTGGTGCAGATTCACTGCGCATGGCGGGGCTCTAACCTCTTTAGGGGCCTCGCTGCAAATGAACTCCTCGAAGATCCGGTGTGCCCTGGAGGCCAGTTTGGTAGCTGATCGGATCTTCTTGAACTCCTCACAGGCCAGCCAGAACTCCAGGTTCTCTTCGCTGAACTCCGTCTTCAGGAAAGCGTGGAAGGCAGCCACTCCATCTGGGTTGTGGGAGAAAGGAGGAAACAGGTCAGATGAGGGACAGAAGGGAACTAAAGAAAGGACAGCAATTGCACTTAATGGCTCTATTTTTAAACATAATTTTCTTGAACAAAGGACCTGCCTTTGTACGTTGAATAGAGGCTGGCACACAAGGGGTCATTATTATTATTATTACTACTACTATTATGCCGCCCAAGCTTTCAGCGGTCCTGGGCCTGGCTCCAAAGCACATGAGTACCCACGTGCCACCCACAGACAGACACAAAAGGCTCCTACTCACTTTTACTGCTCAGCAACAGGTCGAACGACTCTCTCCACCCCAGCACATCTTCTGAGAAGTTTCTACTAGAAGAAAAAGGAAAAAAAAAAAAAGTAAGAAAAAAAATCAACAAAGTAAAGCATAGTACAAATTCTAGCCAGAACTCTGATGGAAAGTTGAGTAAAATTCACACAGACTTGCTTGGTGATTGTCGAAGCTGACACCTCAAACTCTTAGTTGGACTGAGGGTAAATAGTGGTGTTTTCTAGAGGACAATTCAGCAACCATAAATCAAAGCCAGGGACTCCTTAGTCCTCAGTCAATATCTCTAAGGCTATGTCTTCTCTGCCCAAAAATTATTTCGATTCCCCTGACTCTCAAAGATTTGTTTTGTATACCTCCCCAAGGAAATAGGGCCTCACAAATAGAGATGATGTCTACACATAACTCCAGAGTTTGGTACTGTTGATAGCCAATATAAAAGGGTTTCTAGGCAAGGTGCATGCTAGAGTCATTAATAAAAACTTCAAGTGGTCTTGGACTCCATCTTAGCCCTGGACGTATGTGCAATGAATCCCCAGGTGGGAGAGTCTGGTAACTAGACATTCATGCCGTGTGTGCCCTCATCCGTGGATGGACTTGGAGCCCTGGAGCCACCTACCCACTCACCCATGAGCCAAGTAGTCATAACAGACCAGCAACAAGTCCCACTAAAATCTCTAGGGAGGGGTTGCCAGGGTCCACCTAGTATGTCCTGGCTTCTTGCATTTCCCTCCTACTCCTTTCCTGCTCCCTTCCCAGTAGGAACCCTGGCTGGTCAGCAGCACTCACTTCTCTTTGCCGTGTTTACTGCTCCATTCGAATTTGCCAATACTCCCAGTATTGGAACCCAGCTCTGATTTGTGAAGAAAGATCCCCAGACGGGTCTTGAACTCTTTGGCTCTGGAAAACAAATCACGAACATGAAAGGATTCTCATTTGCTCAGCCAGTGTGGAGAGGTTTATGGGTCCCAGAAGAGTTCTGGGTGGCACCACCGAAACTTTAGCCTCAAGAGTTCCCGGGAACTGTTGGCTATTCCGAGGGCCCAAACTGTGCTTCTCTTATTAGCATCATCAACCCCAAAGCAACGAAAGCACCGTCTGAGCTATGCCGTGGTAGGTCTTACACTTTCTGGGTAGTGCGCACACTGCATATATGGGCTTTTTCCTAAAGTTACAATGATCTCTCTCTTCGTGCCTGTTGATTCAGAAAAGAACTCAGCATTCTTTTCAGGAGTATTTCTGAACAGTGTGGAAACTGATTCCTGCCTTCATCTTTACTTTTTCCTTCCCAGCCAGTAACGATTGGAAGCTGTTGAGTAGCTCCCTGAAATATGGACACACCCTCAACAGTGGGACCCCCGCAGCCCCCCAGGGGCTGCCAGGGGCAGAGGGGGCCATGCCCCTAGCTCTGGGCTTAGGAATGAAAACCAAGTGCTTAAGAAATGGGCAGGCTCAGTTCTGCCTGGAAATGTCAATGTGGCCTTCCTGCGGCCGGCCGGTCTTCAGCAGGTCACCTGAGCACGACTGCAGTTTGTCAGAGTATGGGGATAGCAGCAAGCAGCGGGCCCTCGCTTCCCTTCCCCGTGCTTTCTCCCTGCTCCTGGAATCTGAGCACGTGGCATCAAGTTCTCCTCTACCTCTCAAGTCTCTAGCGCCCCTTCCCCGCGCCCACCCAGGTCCCCAGGCCTGCCGCTCCACTCCCTAGGAGTTGGTGGGACTCCAACAAGCAGTTGGACAAGCTCCCCTTACCTCTCCAGGCAGGTGTTGGGGAAGGTGGCCAGGGTGCGGCACATGGCTGCAGGCGCAAGGCAGCACGTAGTGGGCAGGATGGTGGCGGGCTCCAGGAGGGTCGGCGAGCGCGAGGAAGCAAAGGCGCGGTAGCAGGTGCTAGTAAGCTGGGGTTGACTTTAGCAGCCTGCATGCGCCCAGACTGCGCGGCCGCCGCTTTTATCCCCTCGGAGGGGCGGGGCGGGGCTGGGCGCTCTGGCCAATCGGAGGGCGAGGCGGGGCGCCGAGGAGGCGGAGGCGGAGGCCAGGCCCGCAGCCAGACCGTGCGGGACGCCGCTTTACTGCAGCTGGGAGCACGCGGCGCTACACCCTGCGCCCGGAGGACGCCGCGTGGAGGAGAAGCGGCAAGAGAACTGGCACGGGGATGAGACGTGCACACCCAGTTTCCTAGGGGGAAAAACCCGCCGACCTCTAGTAGCAGGAAACTCACGCAGCGGTGTCGTGTTGGGAGGGTTTGCGTGGGGGTGGTGGGCTCCAAAGACACGCGGAGCTTTGATCCCAGGCAAGCCTGAGCCTGCTGGGTCCTCGTGCACAGGGTGCACGCTCGGGCAAAACAGCATCTGATTATACCGATAAGCACCATTTACGGGGCTCTTACCCCGATCGATGGACACGGGGCTAAGTAAGCTCTTCATCATCGTCATCTCCACTTTATAGTTGAAGAAACTGAGAATCAGAAAGCTACTTTCCCAAGATCACAGTTGGGGATGACAATGAGATGGGGCGACGATTTTGTTGAACACCTACTATGTGCCAGGCACATAACCTAATACTCATATTAAATAACTTGCTCAAAGATGTGCAGTTAGTAGGTGTTGACTCCCAAATTCAAATGTGAATTTACCATTCTTTTTCTGTTGCACCCCCTCCCCTTACCCACACTACCCCCGCCCCCACCCCCACCCCCGCACCTGCAAGGGTTAGAATCCGGTCACAGGTATAACTGGTGGACCATCCTGGGTTTAAGCAGTTGCTACCTTAGTGTCTCCTTGTCTGAGATAAAGGTAATAAATGCCCTGCGTCTCTCCTTGCCTTCCTATAAAGGTATTACAGCCTCCCCCCAACACCCCTCAGTTCCCTTTGGGATTGCTATTAAGAGGCTGCATGTGAGGTTAAGAGTACAGGTCTAGAGTTAGATTTTCAGGTTTCCAGTTAGGGCTCTGCCAGTTACTGATGGGAGACTAGGCAAACTGCTTAACCTTTCTATGCCTCCATGTCCTTGTCTCTAATAAAGAGAACAACTTATTTCATAAAGTGGTTGTGAGAACCAAATAAATTAATTCTTAGTTTGAGTTCCTACAAACTAGACTCTGAGGCAGAGGCTTGTATGCAGGGGTTTACTGGGGAGAGCATTCAGAATTGAGAGGGAGTAAAGGAAGCAGGTCTGGACAGAGGGAGGAGTTGAAGGCCATGCCATTTCAACAGAGACTCCAGCTGGTTCCAGGGAATGCCCTGAAGCTCAGCTGGCCCTTTGGAACTGTCCACTGAAGCAAGAGGCCAGGCCCTGGTAACCCCATAAAGACCATTCATTCCATACAGCTGCCCAAGAAGACAGCTTAATCATAAGGCAGCTCCCTTTGTCAAGGGCAGTTCCTGGAGAGAGACTAACACCCTGGGGAACGATGACCACCGTCCCCAAGCCTGGGTGGCACAAACCTGGGTAGCACAGCACAGCATCCGTGACAACATATAAGGTGCTTATATAACAGTGCTCAATACGCAATCAGCACTCAATAAATGTTACAATAGCTTTCGTTTTACTTAATAAGGATACTGGGATTGCTAGGGATAAGGAAAAACAATGAGTTTTTTGTGCCTCTTGGAATACAGTATAGGTTTTTATTTCATAAGGGGCATCTAAGAGTTGCTGTTCCCCAGCAAGGCCTGCTCTATGTTCCTGGAAGTCAAGGATCAGAAAAGAGAAACAAGGGAAAAACAGATTTCCCACCTAAGAGGGCTCGGTGAGAAGGCTGAGAAAAGGCAGTAAGGGAAGGAAAGGAAAAAACCACGATGGGGTAAGGGGAGACCTGTGAGGTCGTGGTTGAGGCAATTGGAGCAAGAAAGGCCAAAATCAGAAGACGCCGCGGGGCCATTTGTCAATGCAGTTGTTGTTGAACCAGGACCTGTAGAAGCTGACCCAGTTAGTCAAAACTTCAGCACTCTGCAGAGGGTTTTTTGTTGTTGTTGTTTTCAGAGATGGGATCTTGCTATGTTGTCCAGACTGGTCTTGAATCCCTGGTTCTTGGGCTCAAGAGATCCTCCCACCTCAGCCTCCCAAACAGCTGGGACTACAGCACATACCACTTGACACAGTTGTTACCCTTCCCAAACCTCTTGGTGGATTAGTGGAGGACAAAGGCAGGCACAGCAGCGGCTCCTTCCCGCATGGCAAACACACCTGGTAACAATAACTGAAGTATACCTTGAGAATGGCACTGTATGGTGACACACCTGATGTGTGCTCCAAGCTCGGGAACCCAGAGTAGCCAACCCAGAGAGTCATTCCTTGTCTATGAGGAACACCTGAGCTCCTGACTTGACTCATGGAACACGAGCCATACAGGGAGTGGAGGCCCTGAGTTTGCATTGAATAAAGGTTGCCAGGTGGAAGCTGTTAAGGAAGGGTGCTAAATGGAAATACTGTATAAACTGCATGCCTTTTGCAAACGGTTGCAGTTCTCCTGCCCAGCCTGCTGCTTCTGGGCTATGAGGTTCTCCTGTCCAGTCTGCTGATAGTGAACTCTTTCCTCTGTATGTCAGCCCCCAGTAAAACCTCATGTCTTGTTTGGTGGCTCTGGGTCTCTTCTTTGGCGTCTTGAACCTGGTGCCATCCCCACTGGAGTCAGTAGGGGTTTGGGACAACACTCCTGTTGCAGCGCCATCTCAGATGCCAGCATCCTACCCTCGCCCCCTCTTACCAACCTAGGCTCTCATTCTTCCTATCTCACAAGTGCAGGGCTGCGATGGTTTAGGGCAGAGATTGCTGAACAACAATGGTTGGGAGCAGAGCCACGGGCTGCAGACAATGGAAGGATGCCTTTTTGAACATCTGTGTTTCTCTGGCGCCTTCGTTCATCCTAGCCCCATCAGCGGGGCATTCTGCTGGAGGAGTTGGTCAGCTGGGTGAAGGTTGTTTGACCTGGTGCAGCTCAGGCCCCAGTGCATGCTTTTACCATGCAGCTGGGAGATGGGTGTTGTCTGTGAGACAGCTTTTCTCCATTTGACAAATACGAATTGATGGGTGGATCAAACCCAGTTTTATCCTCAGTAGCACCACATTTGGATCAGCCTGGACATGGTCACGAGACAACAATAAAATAATTATTTGGAAATCTCAAACCTTCCCATCTTTTCTGCATACCTGTAAATAGCCAGAGGGAGCTTTTAATTTCCATTTTGCCTACACACAACAAAACTTAGAGTACCTGAGGCACTCTTAGTCAAATGTACTGGAACTGGAAATAGCTAGAATTGGACCCTGTCTCCCAATTCCTGAGCTAGTACTTTCTCCTGCTCTGATAAAGAAAGCAAAATAAATGAGGCCGGGAACAGCGCCTCATGCCTATAATCCCAGCACTTTGGGAGGCTGACACAGGGAGATCATCTGAGGTCAGGAGTTCGAGACCAGCCTGGCCAACATGGCTAAAGCCCGTCTCTACTAAAAATACAAAAAAATAGCAGGGCATGGTGGTGGGTGCCTGGAATCCCAGCTACTTGGGAAGAGAATTGCTTGAACACAGAGGCAGGGTTTGCAGTGAGCCAAGGTCACGCCATTGCAAAAGAAACAAAGGAATTGATGCACAGTACACGGACCAGTAAATCTGAGAGCACAAAGCTCCCTACTGTAGATGAACAGCCTCTCCGAGTTCAACCTGCCTCTTCGTTGCCATGGTTACCTCTTCAGTTTCCAGGCAGAAACTTTTTGAAGTTCACAGTTTATCCCAAATTCTCTTCCCAGCAGGTCGGTTCATATCTGCAGTTTCGGTAATGCAGGATGACTCGACAGTTGCTGTAAATCCAGCGAGTTGAGCTGGCTTGTGAATTGCACTGGCTTTGACAAAACCTGACCTCATTTTTGCCCAGCACTCCCAGAGCAGCTGTGATCTCTTTAATGGATGGCGGCATGGGGGCCCAGCTCTGCACCCTGGGTCATCTGGGGTCAGCAATCTGGGCAAAGCTGTGGTCAAGATTAAACCTCCCATAGCATCCCAGCCATACTGCCTTTCATCTCCTTCAGCCCCCACCCCCAGCACCACCCTTTCCATGGAGGCAGAAGTCTAGGTGGGGATCTTGTCTACTGAAAATAATAAGGGGAAATGAGAACACTTCCTCCATTTTGCTGATTCAGTTCAGATGATCCCCCACAGTGGTCTAGATCCTCCAAATTCAATCATCAATCTATGAAAAACATTTCTTAAGAATTTACTGTATTCCCAAGTTGGTGGGAAAACAATAGCTTTTAAGTCTCTTCCCTGAATATAAGGACCTTATATACTGGCTAAGGAAACAGAACTGCATGGTGGGGAGCAGGGAAAGTGAAAGGAAACTGTTGTTTGTCACAGAAACAGATGTCAAGGGAAGAGGCTGATCAGACAGTGTTGAAAAAGAAGTGACGGATCCATGGTAGCTAGTCAGAAGCAGGAGAGGTAGGAGGAAGTGAGAAAATGAAAGAAACCGGAAACACTGTTGTCATTTGGAGGTACAGCAAAGATGCAAAACTAAGAAATTTACTAAATGCTGCAGAAGCACTTAGGGTTGTGGGACACAACTGGACGCCGCTTTTAGATTGAAGAGTATATCCTGAGGCCGCTGAATGAGGAGGCAGTGATCATCTCCAGTAGATGTGAAATAAACAATCACTGGGGACATTTCCCTGCTGGTTCATGACAAAAGCTTTGGGCACCCTCTCCTCCTGGGCAGGAGAAGTTGACCAAGTTCAGCCTGGATGTAGGGAGTGACTTTTTCCTGATTAGTGTCGAGGGTAGTGGTGCAGCTTGCTTTGCTGCTATATTAGTACTCTGGCTTCTTCTTTTCCCTCCCTCTCCGCTCCCCGCAAACCTAGACTTGGAGGATGATGTCTAGACTCCTCTGTAAGGCATCTAAGGTTCTAACCACTTGGTCTCACATCCTTTATACACCCTAAATTCCAGCCAAAGTCAGCAATTGGCACACCCTGGGCACCATGCTGCCTTATACCCACAAACACTTGAGCATTAAATCATCTTGACCTGAAGGTATTTCCCCTTCCTGTACCACTCATTTAAAAAATTTTTTCAATAAACTGATTTTACTTACATATTGAGATATAATTTACACATAATAAAATGCATAAATCTTAAGAGTACAATTCAGTGAGTTTTGACAAATGTAAACGCCCATGTAACCAATATGTAATCAAGCTTTGGCTTCCATCACTCCTTCATGCCTGCTCCAGCAAATTCCTCCCCCAAAACAGAGGCGACCACTAGTCTGAGTCCCAGAACTTCTCTTCTCTCATACCATCCCTAATTCCCGCCCCACGTCACCCCATCTGCAGAGTTGGCCAGGCCTCCTTTGAGCCATCCCTGTTGCCCTGTACTCTCAGAATCTGTTTATAGTCTGTTTCCTCTGTGCGCTCCTGGAGAGCAGGGACCATTGCCTTGGTCTTTTTTGTATCTTCAGCTCCAATCACCATGCTCAGTTCTGCATATGTTCCATAAATGTTGGCTTGGTAGATGGCTTCTGTTTTGACACAAATAATAAAAGTTAACATTTATCAAACATTATGTGCCAGGCTCTGTTCTGTATGCTTTGACTTAAAGTATCTCTTTCGATGCTCACAATTACACTTATAAGATGAGGAATGTATTTTCCCCATTTTACATTTGAGTAAACTCTGTTTACATTGAGTAAACAAAGATTGGTTAAGTAACCTGCCTATGGCCACAAAGCTAGTAAGTGGTCGAACTGGGTTTCGATTTCAGATAGTCCAACTCCAAGATCTGTGTTCCTAAGCAAACACTGTGTCGGCTTGCCATGTGGTGTTTTCCAGAACGCAGAATTAGCTTGCTATGAGAAGAATGAAACACATCCTTGGAGAATCATCGCGCAATGTTCCAGCTCACCTTCTGTCTTCTGCAGTTTTGTCTCCTTGTATCCTCTCTTTCCTCCTCACTCCATTCCTCTCCCCACTCACATTTTCCACTTCCCGCCTTTGCCCTTGGCTGTGATGTCGTCATGGGCTCTGGATTTTTCTGCTGCTTCACTTTCCAGTCCCTTGTGTATACAGTTCCCAAGCGTGGCTGTGGAGAGTCCCTTTCTTTGCTCATGACCCTCAGTCAGAATCTGGGTTTTTTGTTTTTGTTTTTTGGGAAAATTCAGAGTTCAGCTCTGTGTCCCCTGCCACCCTTTCCAGCCAGTTCTGTTCCATCTTCCTTTGCTCATGGAAAAGCCTCGTTCCCGCCTGGGAGGGAGCCCAGGGACAGCTCCCAAAGTCTTTAGGACATGTCAGAGCCCGAGCACCTTTTTTCCTCCCCATCCTCCTGGGACCCCGAGAGCTGGGGGACGGCGCCTGTCCCTCTGAGGTTTATGCTTTCTTGGTTCTCATATACTGGCTCGGCTCTTCCCAGGCCCGGATCTTAGTATTTGATCCAGAGCGTATCTGCCTGGCTGTAAGGTCCACTTCACCCCACCCCATAACCCAACAGGCCACTTGCCTCCAGGCTCCCAACCTCTCCCTGCCTGCCAGCGTCCAGCTTCCTCCACCTCTCCCTGTGCTCACCAGCCCGTGCCTACACTCTCACCTGCAAAGCCCCGCCCACCCCTGCCATCACATCGTTGCATTTCCTAAAGTACCAAGTAAGGCATCAGCAATAAATGGGCCCATCTCATCCTAACACTTCCATTTCCAAAGTAAGAGTTACCCAAGAAGCTAGAGTTTCTAAATATCTTCCTCTTTCCCACCATACCTCCTCCTGGCGTTCTTTGCCTTTGTCACAAGAGTCATTTTTCTGAGAGCATCTCATTTCCATTCACTAAGACTTAGAAACAAGGCTTATTAGAATCTGCATTTTTCTCATTTAATAATTTCCAAGGCCCTGAGAAGCCAGTCAGAAAGAAAGATTAGAGTGGGGGGAAATATAAGGCCTGGGATTTGTAAATGACTGAAAGGAGGCAATGTTTATATTCCTATCCCCTAGTCCTTTGCAAACTGAGGACTGAGCTCTTTTTTATTTTAGAACTGGAAAGTCAGACAGGGACTGCACCCCAGACGGTGCCTCCATCTCCAGCAGGAAATAAGCACCGGAAGAAATCTAACTGTTGCCACCACTAATCTGGGAGTAAAGGAGGGATTCTGACCATTGCTCCCCATACCGTATTCTCTAGCCAAGACAACAGCCAGTGCTGAGGGGTGACACTGTGGGCAAGAGGAAAGCATTCTGCTCTTCAGCCTGACTGTTATGTCAACAGACGAACAGGGTATATGGAATAGGTGGGGAGGGAACATTGTTTTACTCTCAAATAGAGGGTGTGTGTGTGTGTGTGTGTGTGGTACGTAGGGGCACGGAACTGAAAGACCTTCACAGAGGAAAACCTCTACGAGTAGCCACCCACCCTCATTTCTTGGAAAACTCAACAAATCAGACTACCTCTGTTTCCAAAGACATTCAATGTTCTCTCCTCCATTCCAAAGCTGCCTTTGAGATGTGGATGGTCTGGACAGGTCTAAAATGGCCTCAGGGAGGCCTGGAGCCCCAAATCTGGGTGCCTAGTGCAGTGTCTGACACAATAGAGGCACTCACTAAATAATGCATGGGTGAATCCCACTCTAGATATGGTGAATATCCTTGGGCATTAACTATCAACCTGCCTCACTGAGATCCTTGGATTGCAGGCATTCTCAGCCAAACTTCAGCCAGTCCACTTTCTAGAAATGGGTCCCAGGAGGGCTGAATTATGCAATGAAACTTACTACTCTGCAGCTCCCTTAAGCTCCCCTCCCACTATGGCTTCTAGTCTCCCAGTGCAGAGCAAACTGGAACAAAGTCAGGGAAGGGTTGCTCAGACATCGGTGGCTCCAGAGCCCAGCTAGAGTTGAAAGCAAGACACCAAACACACCTGGCACCTGTGCCGACTCTCCCTACCCCTCTGGAGGCCTCTAGTGTGAAAATCCCCCAGCTTACCTTGCCTCCTTCCTCTTCCTCTCCTAGGTATTCCAGAGCAGCATGTACTAGGGAGACCCCAGCTCTGTGTCAGATAGTAGGACAACTTCAGCCAACTTGGGAGGTTGATGTCTGGTCCTCCCCTAGGCCCTATCTTAGAAAAAAGGAAATTGCCATTTTTAGGGCCCCCCATGATCCGACACTAGGCTCAGGGCCTTACAGACGCCACCTGTACAGATAGGAAACAGACATTCATGGGGAAGGAGTCTCCCCACAGTGACACACTTAGTCAAAGGGAGTGCCAGGATGGAAACCCAATTGTATCTACAAGGTCCGGCCCTGGGGCTATTCAGTGCCTTGTCCCCTTGCCCCCTAGCCTCTGAGCATCTCTCCCTCTGGACCTTGGCTGCTACTTCAGGCCATTTCTCCTCCTTATTCTAGTTAGAGATTTCTAGGTGCCTACCTGGGCCACAGATGAGACATAAGGACCCCAAGAACAGGAAGCCCCAACATGTGAATATCACACAGAAGTGCAGAGACATCAGGTCAGAGGCATGGGAGGGCCTTGTCATCTCCTGGGAGTTAAGGACCTACTTTCTGTGGGGTCCCTCCTCCTTCTTTGAGTCACCTTCCATGAGCCCCCATGTCAACACGGAGAGCGGGGGGCGGGGCTGGGGCAGTCTGGTGCAGCAGCACAGAAGCAAAACCATTTTATAGGAAAACAGGAGTGGCTTGAAAAAAATCACCAACACTAGCTGTAATGCGGTGACAAGTTGGAAGGGAGCGTGCCTCTCACAATGTGCCCACAGCACCTGAGCAGAGAGAGAAACGTGGTGTGATGTGTGAGCAGCTGGGAGGCTGGGCTGGAAGAGTAGGGGTGGGGGAGGCGGGCGGGAGAAAGCGATGGGAACAGGTGGTCCTTTCACAAGCTCCCAGGCCCTCAGCCCCTGACACAGCAGCTGTCCTAGAAACAGGCCCAGGTGGACAGAGGGAAGAGCACAGCAGGGGGTGCATGATGTTTTTACAGAGAAAGAAATGAGCTCTCCCTAATAGGCCCCACACATTTGAGCAGAGGGGGCACACGCGGTGAGCTGTGTGACTGAGCCTGGGTGAGCCACGCCTCCTCCACCAGCCATCTAGCTGTGCTGCTCCAAGTGTGACCACAGAGGAACTTTCTGGATCCAAGTCCCCAGGAGTCCCAAACACCCTGGCTGTGGTAAGCACAAGGACAGTCACTAACAATTGGTGCTCACACTTCCTCTGTGCTCTACATCTATGACTATCACAGTCCTCATCTCATCCAGTCCTCACGGTAACCTCTGAAGAAGGTCCTCTGGCCATTGTTCTATAGATGGGGAAACTGAAGCATGGAGAGGTTAAGGGAGGAAGGGACAGAAGCATGGTGCCACGATTTGGTACTGGGTCATCTGCCTGCAGTGTCCATGCATGAGCTACCTATTATGCAGACTTCCTCCAACCCCAGCTCCCAGAGTCACAGAAAGTTCTTTCCTGCTCTGAGTTCTGAAACATTCACATTCCCAGCTCCAAGAGAATTCATAAAATGAATGTTTACCTTCTCTTACAATTCAATCTAATCTTCACATCTTGGGAGGGGTGACAGGGGGCAGAGGAAAGGACCTTCAGCTGCCTAGGTGCAGTTTAATGAAGGCCTAGGTACTGTGGCTCTCAGCAGCCTTTGACCCTGAGGCCACTCTCTTTATCTTACTGAGGACAAGGCCCTTGGCTCCCTGGAGGTTCACTGAAAATCACTGACATGAGGCAGGATAAAGGTCACACAAATTTACTTTATGTGAGTACACAGGAGCCTTCTGAATGAAGACCCAAAGACAAAGGGGAAATTGTCCACTTTTTTTTTTTTGAGATGGAGTCTTGCTCTGTTGCCCAGGCTGGAGTGCAGTGGCATGATCTCGGCTCACTGCAAACTTCACCTCCCGGGTTCAAGCGATTCTCCTGCCTCAGCCTCCGGAGTAGCTGGGACTACAGGCATGTGCTGCCATGCCTAGCTAATTTTTGTATTTTTAGTAGAGATGGGGTTTCACCATGTTGGCCATACTGGTCTCAAACTCCTGACCTTATGATCCACCCACCTTGACATCCCAAAGTTCTGGGATTACAGGCATGAGCCACCATGCCCGGCCGAAATTATCCACTTTTATGCTTAGGTACAACAAAGTATAGACAGCCACACAGAAATATAACTGGGCAAAAAGGGTATGATCTAATGCTAATAGACCGAGTGGGGAAACCAGCCAAGGCCTGCGGGTCTGGATTCTTCTTGGCCTCTCTGAGCATGCATTCCTTTGTGAACCCAGAAAATCTGAGACAGATCTCAGTTAGTTTAGAAAGTTTATTTTGCCAAGGTTGAAGACGAGCCTGTGACACAGCCTCAAGAAGTCCTGATGATATGTGCCTAAGGTGGCCGGGGCACAGCTTGGTTTTATACATTTTAGGGAGACATGAGACATCAATCAATATATGTAAGAAGCACATTAGCTCTGTGCAGAAAGGTGGAGACAGCTCAAAGCAAGACTCCCTTCCAAGTCACAGGTAGGTGACAGACAGATGGCTGTATTCTTTTGAGTTTCCCATAAGTCTTTCCAAAAGAGGCAATCAGAATCTGCATCTATCTCTGTTATCTCCGTGAGCAGAGGGATGCCTTTGAATAGAATGGGAGGCCCAGAGCAGTCTCCAGCTTGGAGGGGCCCAAGACATTTTCTTTTCATGCCCTCCTTGTGGGTGTGGGGCAGGACCCTCTCTGGAATGGCAGTCTCATGACCTACAAACAATGTAGATCAGATCATTTCTTCATGGGCAGTTTTTACCCTGAAAGATGAAGATAAAATAAGAACAATAATTTTAGGTATTATAGCTGGCTTTGGGAAAGGGGCTTCTAGTTTTTACAGCTGGCTGCCTTGGAGAAGGGGGGATTCTAGTTCCTATGGCTGGCCTTGTGGGAGCATGAGACTGTTACAGGAATGCAAGAAAAGGGCAAAGGAAAACTTTTGCTTCTGAGGCAATACCTCTATCTATCTTTCTGTCTACATTCTATACTGGTTGAATGGAAGTGGTAGTCATTGTAACAATCTTTCAACTATTCTGCATGCCTGAAAATCTGTATAATAAAAGGTTGTGGGAAAAGCTTTAAAGGCTGCCTAGTGACCATGTGAATTACCTCTTTCTCTATTTCCCTAATATTGTGCATTTATCAACAACTTTATCACATTTCATTGAAACTGTGTGCTAAGAAACTTCTCCCATAGGCTGTGTAAAAGTACAGTAGCTGCACACAGTAGGCACTCAATAACTGTTTGTACACCTGAATGTCCTCTCAGATAAGGCTGTACTTGAGAATCAATAAGCCACCGAAGTGGGAAAATGTCAGAGTTATTACACTATGCTTTGATGCTTCATGCTCTATAACACAGAAGCTCATGAGCACAGGAAAGGTGCTGTGGCTGGGAGGAAAGACGATAAATGGCTATGGACTGAATGACATTGCAGTTTAAAACAGGAGATCCAGCCTCTGTGACTGGTCCTATGGTTACCTGGCTGTGAGACCACGTCCAATCACTCTGTGCCTCTGTTTTCTCACTTGGAAACAGGGAGAATAATGTGTCTTGGCCAACAAATGAAGAAAAGTGTTTGAGGCCGGGCACAGAGGCTCATGCCTGTAATCCTAGCACTGTGGGAGGCCGAGGCGGGCGGATTGCCTGAGCGCCGGAGTTCAAGACCAGCCTGAGAAACATGGTGAAACCCGTTCTCTCCTAAAATACAAAAATATTAGGAAGGCATAACAGCTTGCGCCTGTAGTCCCAGCTACTCGGGAGGCTGAGAAAGGAGAATTGCTTGAACCTGGGAGGCGGAGGTTGCAGTGAGCCTCCATCTCCAAAAAAAAACAGGAAAGTGTTGAGAAGTGCTAAAGTGCTCGGCAAAGTCTGAGATATTATGCAAATAGTGCGGCACTGTCCTTATTTTTG
Source organism: Cheracebus regulus (assembly GCA_963574635.1). Classification (NCBI taxonomy): domain Eukaryota; kingdom Metazoa; phylum Chordata; class Mammalia; order Primates; family Pitheciidae; genus Cheracebus; species Cheracebus regulus. Next base: position 23,111 of record CAUYQU010021009.1, read on the forward strand.
TTATTAACATGAGCGAGACTTTGCCCTGACCTGCGAAGAACAGAATCACTCAGTTTTGGGGGAGGGGGCGGAGGAGTCGGGGGAGAGGGGCCCGCGCTTGTCTTCCACGAGGGATGGGAATTTCCACCCAGCTGTAAGTAAGGAGCGCCCGAGGCTCAGGCCTCATTGTCTCCACCCCCGCTTTCCCTTTCCTCTGACCAAGTGACAACTGCTCGGAAACAGACAGGACAGGGAATCTTAAAATAGAGCAGCAAATATCCGCGGCTCGCCGCCCCGGGCTCGGTGGCGCCATCAGCGGCTTGCGCAGGACACACGCGTCGGCTCACGCGCAGCAGCCCTCGGCCCCGGAAGAGCCGCGGCCGCCGCGCGAACCCGTGCCTGCCAGGGAAACGCAGTCACCAGGAACGCGGCGTTTTGGCCGGCTGCCCCTCGCCAGCCCTGTCCGCGCCAGATGCTCTGCTCCGATGCTCCTGTGAGCTCCGCGGCCTGCGGCTCCTCCAGGAATCAGCTCAGGCTGCGGGGAAAGGGCGAGAGGCCGCAGGGTCTCCAGAACTCCGTGGTTTCGGAAAAGCTCGACTTCCCAGTCTCCCCTCCCTCCCTCCCTTCCTTCCTTCCTTCCTTCCTTTTTCTTTCTTTTTCTCTTTCTTTCCTTCTTTCTTTCCTTTCTTTCTTTCTTTTCTTTCTTTCTTTCCTTTCTTTCTCTTTCCTTTCTTTCTTCCTTTCTTTCCTTTTTCTTTCTTCTTTCTCTCTCTCTGTCTCTCTCTCTCTCTGTCTCTCTCTCTCTGTCTCTGTCTCTCTCTGTGTGTGTGTCTCTCTCTGTCTCTCTCTCTGTCTCTCTCTCTGTCTCTCTCTCTCTCTGTTTCTCTCTCTCTCTGTCTCTCTCTCTCTGTCTCTCTCTCTCTCTCTCTCTCTCTCAGACGCTGTCTCGCTCTGTCGCCACGCTGGAGTGCAGTGGTGCGATCTTGGCTCACTGCAACCTCTGACTCCCTGGTTCAAGCGATTCTCCTGTCTCAGCCTCGTGAATAGCTGGGATTACAGGCACGCGCCACCGCTCCGGCTGTTTTTAGTGAGACGGGGTTTCACCATGTTGGCCAGGCTGGCATCCATCTGCTGACTTCGTGATCCGCCCGCCTTGGCCTCCCAAAGTGCTGGAATTACAGGCGCGAGCCACTGTGCCCGGCCGGGATTGTCACAGAACAAAACGTGGGCAGCCTAAAGTGCTCGGAAGTGAAGTGTCACCTTGAAAACTGGGCCCTTGGCTCTGAGACCCAGCAGACCCTACATTCCAATCCCGCAAACTTTCAGCCTGACGCTAGGGAAAGGATCGCTCCCAGAGTGTGGGGGTTAAAGTGATGGGACAAAGATCTTAAAATCCTGAAAACCGCTGTCCTCAACCGAATTTCTGCTAAGTGCATCCATTCATAAACACTACGTGCCTGGCGCTCTTCACGCGTGTTAAGTGGTTTAATTCTCACAACTGTAAGTAGGGGATGTTAATCTCACAATGGCAGAGCCACCATTCAAAGCCAGGCAGTCTGGCGCCAGCCTCCGTGGGCTTAACTGCTCCCCGCCGCCAAGCAGCTCCTACGAGCCTGGCAGGGAGAGGCAGGGTGAGGACAGCAGACGAGGCCCCTCAGCTAGCTTACATTCTGGAAGGAAAGATCATGAACAAGTTTCAAATTGGTAAAATAATTACCAGTGGAGATTCATGCCATAAAGGAAGTGAGTAAAAGTAAGAACTACTTTCAGCAAGATAGTTTGGGATGGAGTTTCTGTTCATAAGGGCAGAAATGGACTCTCTCTGACTTAGAAAAAACTAAAGAGTTTGGGCTAACCCACAGAATTTTCAGGACGTCTTAGAATACAGACGAGAACAAAGGGAAGCTCGGCAGCCGAAAGTCCCTCCACGAAACCACTTTGATAAGGACCAAACAGGTGCCACTGTTGAAAGCTAGACACATCCTACTCCGAAACCAACGCTGGAACTCCCCAGAAACCTCGCTGGCTCCGCCGCCCTAAACCGGATGCGGCAGCCACCGCTGACCCCACAGCGGATTCTCCACCACCCCATTTCTTTGCATCACCTCCTAATCGGCACCCTGCTGCTTCTGATGCAAAATTCCAAGCTGTACTGGAGAAATGCATAGTCGCTGGCACCATTCCCAGTGCCGCTGAGCATGCAGGCCTGAGCACGGGGGACGGGGAGGGCTTCGAGGGGGAGGAGTGCTTACAATCCATCCACTCTACTGAAGTCCCCTCAAACGCACACGACCCAGTTTGGCTGGTGCAGCCTTTTCTCTCTCCTTCTGATAGCGTTTCAGCCTCTCTTCCAGTAAAAAAAAATAGTAGCTACTAATTTTAAGTGCCTATTTATATGCAAATCTACCACAGAAGTAAGCCTTCATTTCTGAGGCTACCCCTTGCAAGGTAGTTACTTACTCTCCCCATTTTCAGAAGCCCTTAGATTTCAGACTCTAAGGGCTTAGAGAGGTTAGGAATCTTGTCCAGGCTTTCTGGAGTGAGAAGGGGTGGAGTCCACATTTGAACTCCATAAGGGGAAAGGCAAAAAAATAATCACCACAGACGTGATCCCTGCTCCAAAATCCCAGCCATGACGCATGGGGATAGGGGACATTCCACCTGAGTTTATGAGCATGGGCTTTATGGCCCCTGACCTTGCCCACCACCTACAGACCCTCCTGACACCCTGACCACTGCAGCACCTCCTAGGTAGATGAGCTCTGTGAGGCCACTTGGTTCCTCCTGTGTCAAGGCAGACTCCTCCACCCCGCTGACCTTTAGCCCACATAGCTTCCATAAAGTCCCTCTGAGGTTCTACACTTCTGGGTTTATACTGCTACAGGTAGGGCTCACTTTACACAAACGCATATGTGAGTTGAATGTGAATTGATTCTATACGGATTGGATTACATCATCACTTCAGAAACCATTGTTAATCTCCAGCTGCTCTTCAGCTCTCATTGACAACCAGGCACTTTAAAGTTTTATTGCCCCCACTTCCTTACTTTTCTTGACAAGCAGCAATCTATAAGTCAATATTTAAATATACCAAGGAAGCTCACAATTAATGGATTCCCAGGAGAATCATCTTGTAAAGTGAAAAAATTACTGCGTGATAAAAAGATCATCCCCTAAGACATTTGTTTTGTGAATTTCATTTTTTTTCTTGGTTTTTATTAATCAGGTTGCATGCATACACGTAGCGGTGTAGTAAAAATCAGTCCTTTAAAATGGGTAATATGGTCAAAAAGAATGAGAAAAAAGAGGAGAGGCGGAGACAATACAAACAAATATGGATTTCTGGGCCTTTCTGTTACTGGTTAAATGTGGGCTACCCCAGCCAACCTTTCAGGACTTTCTCTCTTTGCAATATGGAGCAGAGTCTTTAGTATATATCATGAGGCTGCCATGAGATTTTAATGAGGCACTGTTTAGGGCCCTTTGAGATAAGCACAAAATATTATTGAACTGCAATCTGTGGGCATCTATGAAGAGAGAAACATCTCACCTCTGAGTGTGATGGAGAGATTGCTGCTCCCTCTTGCTATGTGCCCTCCCCTGGGTCAGGTTTCTATTTTCTCCCAAAGTGCCAGCGCTTGAGTCATTTCTAGCAAGGTCGGGGGTGGAGGAGGGGGGGCAGTGGCATTACATCATTCACACTTTTCCCCAAGACTTGAGAAAACACGACAGACAAACTGGCAATAAGGTTTCAGATCGTCTGTGGCTGCTGCTGGAAATCTACACAGAAGTGTTTCCCCTGGCAGCAGACAGCTGCTGTGTTAGGTGTGAATCAAACATGCAAACCTCTGGAGATTTTTCTTTCCCTTCTCTGAGACACAACTTAGCAGAATTGCTGAAAATATGGTGACACACTGTCTCAGCGCTAGGGCTCTCAGGGAGATGGAGGAGGGGACGAGGGCTGCTGCTCACCAGCTCAGGAAGAGTCCAGTCCCTTTCGGAATGTGCCTCACTGCCCTGAACTCATCTCTCTTTTTCACCCTGCCTTTCTGGAACTGTCAGACACCTGCCCTGGATGCTTGTTTGGGACTGTGGTTACATCTCCAGAGGCAGTGCGGCCCTGCCTAGAGACCCCTGGGCAGGGATTGGGAAGAAAGTGAGCTCGGTTCCCCCATCTTGCCCATGATAGCTTGAGTTAAGAACCCAGTCCATGTGTTCTGTATATATCACATGTGTGATTCCTAAACTGAAAGACTGAAATTCTCTCCAGAAATGTCAACAGTTTCAGCTGCATTTAGTTAACTTTCCCATTGTAGAGCTGGTGATTCCCAGATGATGTATGACTGCAGTGATGCCGTTAAAAGCATTCTTCTGCCTCCTCCAATGATAGACACAACCTAGACTCGGAATGCAGAGGCTAAGGGCAGCCAGAGAGCAGAAGAAGCCTGTTCAGAAGTCCTGCATTTGGAGCATAGGAATTGATTTAATGTCATTATTATTTGATACACTTGGCATTTGTTTATATGCAAAAGGTGCATACCAGTTATGAATCTCAGTCCACAAACTATTTTCTCTGTTTCCTATAGCTTAACTTGATTTCTCAATCAGAGTTTTCCTTGTGCAGACTGTTAGGCAAAAAAAACAAGCAAACAAGACATCCGACCTTCTCAGAACACCTCTCCATATGTTGTACCAAGATTATAAGGCTTTATACAATGCCAAGGCACCAAGCAGTGGGTGTGAGTGTCCCTCTGGTGTTTGGTCTTCTGTCAACTCAGGTTTCTGCTGAGACAGCCAATCCCTGTCTACATGCTGCTCAGGTCTGGTGGCTCTCCACTGCTCTGTTACTTCCTCTGGTCTGTAGGAACCTCTTGCAGTGCATCTGTGGACCCCTCGCCCTCTCAGCCATTCCTCTCTAGCTTCTCACTGAGTCCCCAGGAATGCCTCTGGAAACCAGACCCAGGCGGCTTTTGCTTTGATAATCCAGAAACTATTTATTCCTTCATGTCCCAGCCCCAGCAGAATCTCTTTCCAATGGAGAGATCAAACTGCTGCTGACCAGATGCTGACATTTGGGCTTTGCCATGGAAAAAAGCAGTGAGTTGCTGTAAGAGTCCTGCTCACGCACACAGAGCTCTCAGTCACATTCTTATTGCCTTGGTTTTTAATATGGCTGAACAATCAAGAACCACCAGACCTTAGAGCAAAGCCCCGAACTTGAAAGAAAGAGACTAAAGTAAACAATAAAATGGAACCCAAGAGAAACACAAACAATGCAGGAAACAGAATAGAAGGGAAACAAATTAAAACAAAACAAAATCCATCATTCATATCCTCAGGGAAGTAAGAGAACATATTGCATCTATAAAACAAGAACAGAACTTTCTTTTCTAAGGAACAGAGAAAAATTATAACCTCTTGGAAATTAAAAATGTGATACCAAAAAAATCAACAGAAGTGTTCAAAAACAACATTGAGGAAATCTTTCAGAAAGTCAGGGGCGGGAGGGAAGGATATTAGGAAGTAATAAATTAGAAAATTAAAGGATAAAGCCACAAAGTTTCATTTCTAACTAATAGGAATGCCAGAAAGAAAACAGTGGGGAAGAAATTATCAAAGAAATACTATAAGCAAACCATCCCCAAAGTGTCAGTCTCCACACTGACCAGGCTACCAAGCGCTCAGATCATATTGATTATAAAAAGCCTGACATCATTATAAATTCAGAACCCTAGGATACAAAGGAGGTCCTAAGAACTTAGAGACAGGGAGGTTGAGGGGGATTGGGGAGCAGACCACAAATAATACACAGGAATTGAAATGACACCAGTCTTCCCAACAGCAACATTGAACACCTCCAAGGTTCTAAGTGAAAATAATAATTATTATTATATATAAAAATAATATAATATAAAATATAAATTATATAAAGATACATTATATTTTATATAATATGTAATTGTATATAATATATTATTAAAATATATAAAATAATTATTATAATTATAAAATAATAATAATTTTTTTTGAGACAAAGTCTCACTCTGTCACCCAGGCTGGAGTGCAATGGCATGAGCTTGGCTTACTGCAACCCCTGCCTCCCAGGTTCAAGTGATTCTCCTGCCTCAGCCTTCCGAGTTGCTGAGATTACAGGCTAACGCCACCACGCCCAGTGAAAATTAATTTCAAACTGGAATTCTATGTCCCCAACTCTAGATTGAGCAGAGAATGAAGATTTTCAGTCAGAAAATTTTCAAAAAAATTATCTCCCATGTACCCTTTCTTAGAAAGCTACACTAGAAAATATGTTCTGTTGAAATAACTCCATAAAACAAGAAAGAGGATGGAGTGGAAGGCAGAACTCAGGAGATAAGAGGAAGGTGGAAGGAGCTCTCGGGAAGTAGGCAAAGGAAAGGGTAGGACAACAGCGGGCCTAGAGGGCAGCCAACCCTGAATAAGAGGTCATAGAGCTCCGGGAGAGATGTCTCAGAGGGGAAGGAAATCTGATAGGCTTGACAATGTGGAAATGTTATTGAGCCATGTTTCACAGAGCTGTGAGAGCATGTGAAAAGGCTTAGGTGCTGATAGAACACGAAACAAATAAAAATTAAAGGCAATTACTAATTCCAGGAAAAAAAAATACGCAAGAATGTACAGGTAATTAAAATATATTTTAATATATTTTAATTAATTACTGGCTTAATAGTAAACAATAATTATACAATTGCAATAACAAAAGCTTTGTTAACCAGAAACTGGGGGACTAGGCAGCTAAAAGAAGAAAAGAGGAAAACATACGTGAATTTAATATCTTCATTACCATAATAGGAAGTCTATAACTAATGTCTAAAGTTAATGACTCAAGAGACAGCCACATACTCTGTGAGTGAGAAATAGAGGGGAAGTACCAGATGAATACCTTAAAGTGGAAAGTGGTTTTCACCGGGGAAAGGGAGGTAGGCCAGAGGGGAAGTGAATAAGAGATAGTTAATTTCATTATTTTTTTCTACATATGCAACTTAAAACCACTTGCCCAGCAAGTGGTTTTAAATTAAGTAAATTTAAAAAACAAATCCTATGGTTATGTATGTAAAACAGACACACAAATCAGTGAAGGAAAAAGTTTTCAGTGCTACCTGTGCACAGGTAAGGTATGGGCATGAAAGAGAGAGCAGTCAATTCCACCTTGGAAGGGCCAGGTACTTCCTGATTCCTACTTTCCCTTCTTATCCAGGAACACAGCTGCCTATGTGCATCTACAGATTTGGCTCCCTTGAGAAAACCTGAGGATCAAGGTAGAAACTCACCAAACACGGATGGAGAGGTGGTGGAGTCTACTGGCTAGGAACCAAGAGCAGAGTGCCAGACCACCTGGGCTTGAATCCTGGTTCTGCCACCTGCTAGCTGTGTGATTTTGGATAAGTTACATACCCTCCTTGCCCTCCTCACATTTTCCTACCTCATAGGGTTATTTCAAGCATTAGATGAGTTAATGTGTCAACAAGGGCCTAGAACAATTCCTGGTACATGTAAGCATTATGTTTTCCCAGCAGACATGAGATGAACCTGCTAAGTGCAGGCACTGGATAAGCACTGGAGGGCACAAACAACCCGAAGCATGCCCCTGCCCTCCAGGAGATTAAGGAGGGGTAAGGAGTGGTTCAGAAGAGACCACTATAAAATGGTATATTACCAGCCATAGCATCTAGGTGGCTAGATACAGAATGCGGGGAACCAGTTTCCTGGAGGGGTGGCTGTTAAAATTTGTTCCATAAGAGTGTCTGGAAGACACCTTTTGAATTTTGACCCCAGTACTCCTCTCTAGAAATTTTTCCCTCCCCTCTTGCATCCAGGTAGTTGCAGCAGAAATGCTGTGCTCTGGTAATGCAATCTTGCCTCCTTGACCAGAGTGAGCACGTTCAAATTAACCTGGGCCAATCCATCTCTTACCTGGGAATTTTGGACTCCAGGCTGAGGGATAGATTGGTTTCCCTCTCAGTGTCTTCGTGTTAAGATTGATGATGCAAATGTGGGAACTATTGGCCATTTTTTGCCATATGAACTGGTAAAGAGAGAACAGTCTGCAAGAAGAGAGTAAGGTAGAGCACAGAGAGAAACTGAAAGAGGAAGAAAGAGCTTCTGTGTTCCTTGGGGTTCTGCTCAGCTTCTGCTCCCAGATTCCATTGGATGTTCTAGTATTCTCACCAAAACTCCCTTTTATTCGTGCTGGGTTGAGCTGAATTTCTGTTGCAAACCAAAATTTCTCTAATAATAGAAGGGACTTCCCCCACTTCTCCCTCCTGTATAGGCAGCAGAAAGAGACCTGGTCTGGCAAGATATTTGATATGTCTAAGCCTGGAAAAAACCTCAAAGAGTCCCTTGGGTTGCATCAAAATGTAATCTGGCTCTGTGCCCAGGACAGAGCAGCTCTGGCTTCCTAGGGAAGGGTTAGGACTGTGGGAAGGGATGAAAGGAAGGATCGGAAAGGTTGAGGTCTGGAGCTGGAGGGGGAGGTGATAGCATCTGCAGCTGAGGCTCATTCAAGCTTGAAGTGCAGAAGCTACGGGTAGGAGAGGGGCATGGGGAGAGGACCAATAGCCATGGCAACAGAAGGGTCTTCCTTTGCCACTGAGGCAAAGGTGAACTTGGGGGAGGTAGCCGAGCAAGGTGTAGAGGGGCCACGCAAGTGGTGGTCTTTGCCATTCATCGATTGTGTCCTTTCCTGCCCGTTGTATGCTGGGCAGCAACATTTTAGGTAAGGGAATGAAAGACTCAATTTCCAGGGACCCGGCTATAGAGGCGAATCATGGAATTGTGGGGTGTTCCCATTGTGCTCCCTTAGGTATATGTGGCTGAGGAGTCCTTAATCAGCAGGTGAAAGCATCATTCCAAGCTACAACTGAAATACTTCCACAGAGGAAAATACCAGTGATTACAGCTGATTGAGAAACCTAAGAAGACGTCATGGAGAAAGTGGACCTTGAAGGATGGATAGGATTTAGACATTTAAAGGCCAAGCTCTACAGGATCTTGTGGCTAGATATTATTCCTCTTTGTAGCTCTACCTCTCATAGTTCTAACACAGCAGATGCTCAAAAATGTTTGCTTAATTGAATTGGATTCCAGGTAGAGGAAACAGTATAAGAAAAGGCAAGGGATGAGAAAGGGGGTGGCGTGTGTGTGTCGAGGCCTCAAAGAGAAATCCTGTTTGTGGGTTATAGCAGGCACAGAGGGAATCAATCAACAGAAGACATGCTGAAAAAGAAAGCTGAGGCCAGGGCAGAAACCTGGGGATGGCTGACGAGTCCTCCAGCTCCCTGAGGGCAGCGAGGGGTCAGGACATTTGTTCCGGCCTCCCTAGTGACGAGCTCAGGGCCTATCGCAGGGAAGGTGCACAAAAACTATCCAAACGAATGGAAGAATATAAAAAGTTACCCATTAGCAAAAACTTCACCACTGTGTTCATTCAAATTGATTGTCCCTTAGTCCATTTAATTTAGGACTTGGTGCACATGAATTAGTTTGCACAAAATTTTTTAGAATGAAAACCATTGGATATAATAAATGCTTTGGCACATGAATCTGGGTCTGACTCCCACTTGACGGTTCAGGGGAACATTTATCTTTGATTCCTGTGTTTTCATGAGAAGGGGTTGCCCTGAAGTTGTAATTGTGGCCTCTCTCCCCAACTTTTTCCCTAAATTTAGTCAGCCCTACCCATAGAAGTAGCAACTAATTGATTGGTGAATTTAGAAAAAGGAACCAGACATACCCACTTCACTTCAGAAGCGACCTGTCTCCAGGAGGCCGGCAAGTCCTACTTTACGGTAAGTTTAATGGAGCCTGAAAGGAAGTCTGCAACTTGAGAATTAAGTTCAATTCAGGAGAATCTATTAGCAGACCCATTTGGCAGCATATGGCTCTTAGCCAAGCCCTCAAAACCAGCTTTTTCTGTAATAAAGCTGACCTTTTCATCATCAGATGTCTGACTCCTATGTCAAAGTGTTCCGAACTCAGGAAGTGGGTGAAAAGCAGAGGTGTTAGTTATTGGCTCCCTCAAACCCCAGCTAATAGTGGCTTGAGAATTTCCTTACCAGGAAAATGGATATGACGATAATATCTGTCATGTAGAGTTTAGTGAGGATCAAAAAAGATAAGTTTGATGTTCGGTAAATGTTTGTTCTGTTTACTTCCCTGTTTGAAACCCTCTCTTTTAAGCCTTTCCCCATGAAGGCAGGGGGATATTGTACCCCTCCGCATATAGCCCCTCTCTATGTCTAGCATATTTTTGGATGTTATGTCAATGTTGAAAAAGTGAAAATTATTATTGCAGGAAAGCCCAGCAAGTGAGTCATTTCTGCCCATATTTTTCAAAATAGCTTTAATGAGGGACAATCAGCATAAAGTAAACCTGGTTGAAGTGGACAATTTGACAGGTTTTGACACATGCAAACACCTAGTGAAATCATCACAATCAAAAGAGTGGGCACATCCATTACCCCGAAAGTCTCTCATGCCTCTTTGTAATCCCTGCTCCCCTCCTCTCCACCCTCCTATCCCCAGGCAGTCACTGATCTGCTTTCTGTGACCATGTATTATTTTGAATTTTTTATAGTTGTATATAAATGGAATAATATCATATGACTACACCACAATTTCTTATTCATTGTCTTGTCTGTCTGCTCATATTTTTGAAGAGCAATAAGCAGTCATCCTTGAATACCGAAATACTGATCTTGGAGTCCAGAGTCCAGCGCTGTTGTTCTGGTTAGACAGTAACATATTGTTTGATCTTGGACAAGTCATGTAAACTTTCTGTGCCTCAATTCCCCTTATCTGCACTATGGTAGGGAATAATTGTGTCTGCCCTACCTCCCAGATGTATTTAAGGTGGAAATACTGCATAAGGTATAATACTAGAAAATGGATAATCCACAAGCCATTAAAATATTCATGTGTAAGTAGCTAGAAGATATTTGGCAATATTAGTGTGTGTGTGTGTGTGTGTGTGTGTGTGTGTGTGTGTGTGTGTGTGTGTTCTACCTAAAATTTCCACTTTCCCTTCATTCAAGCAAATATCTGACTCTGCACCTTATTTTGTCAGGCAAGTATTGTACAGAGTAGAAAAACAAAAGTAGCCTGCAGATCTTCCTGGCTTTGGATTTCCCAGACCCAAAGCCTTTAGAAGTGTTCAGGTTTACAGAAAAGGAAAAGGAGAAGGAATTTGTGGGTTCATACAGATGGTGTCTTAGGGAAGTGGAGGGGAGGGTAAAGTGAACACTTCTCAGCAGGCTCACAAACAGTCCTGCTTCCATCGGCATTGCCCTTGCCCACCTTCCTGCTGATCCCTCTAGTACCTGAGCCTTTCAGACACTCTCGAGGCAAAGAACGTGCTCCTTGTCAGTTAACCCCCACCTCTCCCTTCCACACTCTCCCTCTGGGCTCAAGTTTGGCTTCCATCCTCTCTGCTGAGTCATTTGTCATCCTTCCTCTGCTGTCTGTTTCCGTGTGGGTTACAGATGTTATCTAGTTTCACTGAGCTGAAGTTTATTTTGCTGTTTCCTATTCTAGCTGTTTGCCGGTTGTTTTTAAGAGAGAAGAGTGCAGAAAGCTCTCAACTCTGCCTTCTTGAAATAGGAATCTAGTGATTTCTTTGCCTAATATGTTTTAAAATAAGACTTTATTTTTTAGAGCAGTTTTAAGCTCACAGCAAAATTGAGCAGAAGGTACAGAGATTCCCATGGATCCCTGGCCTCTATACATGCACAGCCTCCTTCATTGTCAGTATCCCTGTCCAGAGGGGAACTGGAGGAAGCTGAAGTCTCAACGGAGGAAGCTGCACTGGCACATCCTTATCACCCAGAGTCCATAGTTTACACTGGAGTTCACTCTTAGTGCCGTGCATTCTGTGAATTTGGACAATGTATTAATGACATACATCCACATCACAGTATCACACAGAGTAGTCTCTCTGCCCTAAAAATCCTCTGTGCTCTGCCCATTCCGCCTTCCAAAGCCTCTGGCAACCACTGATCTTTTTACCATCTACAGTTTTATTTTCCAGAATGTCATCGCCTAACATTTCATATTGAGATATAATTTACAGAAAGCAAAATGCTGGAATCTTAACAGTTTTAATTAAAGAAGTTCTGACAAATGCATGTATTCATGTAACCCATTGCACTATTGATACATGGACCATTCCTATCACCCCAGATAGTTCCCTTGTACCCTCTCCCAATTTCCCACTGCCACCCTGTCCCCAACCAGGCATCTACTTTTCTGATTTTTTGTTAACGTAGATTAGTTTGCCTGTTCTAGACTTTGATACAGAACATAGTCTTTTTGCATCTGGCTTCTTGCACACTGCATATTTTTGAGATTCATCTGAGCTGGTGCATTTGTCAGTAGGGTGTCTCTTTCCATTGCTGAGTAGAATTCCACAGTACGACTACGCCACAGTTTCTTACTCATTGTCTTGCTTGTTTGGGTTGTTTCAAGTTTTTGCCTATTGTGAATAAAGCTGTGATGAACATTTGCAGCTATGTCTTTTTGTAGACATATGTTTTTAGACCTGTGAGTGGAGTAGCTGGGCCATAAGGAAGGTATATATTTAGCTTTATAAGAAACTATCAAGCTGCCTTCTAAAGTGCTTTGTACCGTTTTACATTCACACCAGCACTGTGTAAGAATTGCAGTCATGCTACAGCCTTGCCAAACCTTTTTTGTTATCTGGATTTTCATTTTACGCATTCTAGTGGATATCTAGTGGAACTTCACTGTGGGTTTTGGCATCATTTTTCCAAATGGTCCCTAGTCCCTGAAAGACCCTCTTACAGCTCTGAGCAGGGGCCTCTTACCACTCTTTTGGGTTGTCATTTACACTTCACAAGTGCAGCTGTTTATGGGCAGGAGAGAACCATTATGGTAATACACTAATAGTCATGTGCATTTCATGTTTACAGAGGGCAGCAAGTGCAGCTCACTGGCAGATTGCTCCCTAGCAAAGAGAAATATTAATATGTCATTTGTGAACTTAGAAAAGAGGCCTCCAGGGCCATAAGTGAAGAATTACATAACCATTGACATCTCTGGAAATCTAGCTGTCTCCTCATGGCTTTAGTGCTGGAGATAAAAATAATTTGGAGGCAGAGAAGGGATATGAAAAAAATCATTGTATAACTAAAGTAGAAAAACATACTTGGAGATCCATGGAACAGGAAAGGGCACAGGCTGTTTCCAATTCTGGCACCACTGTTTACAAAGCAAACTGTTGGCAAATTATCTGATTTGCATTCTCCTAATAATTGACGGTGTTCACCAGGTTTTGATTTTGTTTACTGGCATTCATGTATATTATTTTGTGAAGTGTCTGTTCAGGTCTTTTTATTAATTTTGAAAATTGTATTTTGTTTTATATTGAGTTGTAGAAATTCTTTACATATTATTGACACAAGTCTATTGTCAGATATATGTACTGCAAATATCTTCTCCGAAACTGGCTCTCCTGTTTAACAGTATTATATGATAAGTAGAAATTTTCATTTTTGATATAATATAATTTATCAGTTTTTTTTTTTCTTTTTGAGATAGAGTCTCACTCTGTCACCCAGGCTGGAGTGCAGTGGCACGATCTTGGCTCACTGCAAGCTCCACCTCCCGGGTTCAAGCAATTCTCCTGCCTTAGCCTCCCAAGTAGCTGGGATTACAGGCATGTGCCACCACACCCAGCTAATTTTTGTATTTTTAGTAGAGACGGGGTTTCACCGTGTTGGCCAAATTGGTCTTGAACTCCTGACCTCAGGTGATCTGCCCACCTCAGCCTCCCAAAGTGCTGGGATTACAGGTGTGAGCCACCGTGCCCGGTCAATTTATTAGTTTTTTCCTTCTATGCTTAGAGTTTCTTATGTCCTAAGAAATTTTTGCCTCTCCTCAAGCCATTATAATATTCTTCTGTTTTCTTTTAGAAGTCTTATGGAAATTATTGCTGCTTGAACTGGCCTCTTAGAAACCCTCGAAGGGCCTCTGCTGGCAATGGTGAGGTCCAGCCGACAGCACCCTGGCCTCCCTCCTCCTCCCCTACCTTCTCTGCCTTTCCTTTCTTCTACCCCCACCTTATCCAAAGCAACTCCCTTTTCATTTTAGGTATTAGAGTTTTAACTAAAGTTTTCTTTAACAGAAAGATTTCCACCTTTTTAAAAGCCACTCCACTGAACTATAAATTCCTTAAAGATAGGAATCATGTATATATTATTTTCCTTTGTATCTTTAGCTATGTACAGTGTCTGAGCACATTCTGAACACTCAATGGGAACTTTTAATTGAAATAAATCAACCCAACTTGGACTGGAAAGATGGGCTCTGTTCAATTTAGCCAAATCTTACATAAGATGTATTCCTGAGTGTCCAATCTGGGTCAGGCTCCAGTGAATGGAGAAAGGCCCCTATTGGGAGTGAGATCAGAGGCCTTCTTCTGCAGGCAGCCCCATAGGAAGCAGTAATAAAAGCATCGCCTTGCTCTTATGTAAGCTTTTACTATTTATAAAACACTTTCATATACCTTATCTCAAAAAAACGCTTCCAAATATCTTCCCTACTCACAAAGACATAAAGACAAGCAAATATCCCAGAGTTTCCAATATATGGGAGGGTAGGGGAGAGAAGAAGGCAGCCCACATTTTCAAGTAGGACAAAATCCAGCCCTTCTTGCACGCTGAGCAGGGCACCCAAAGGGCCTTTTATAAACTCTTCCTTCTCCCCTAAATTCTGACTGATGCGCAGAATCTCACCAAGCATTATCCCAACTATGGCGTAACTGAGGCTTTTGCCTCAGCTAAATGTAAATGTGGTTGTTGTGATGGGCACACATTAGTCACACTCCATTTACCACGTTGTGTGGCAGGATTGGCTCTGTGGAAAGGTCAGTAATGAATGGCAGAGATATTTCTAACTGAGCTGGGGACCTCCAGAGCCACCCTTCCCCCCACCGAAGTCTCATAACTGTGCCCTGGTCAAAATCCGCAGACACCACCCCCGCCTCTGAGTTAGACAGGCAGGGGTGACCTAAGATACAGGATGCCCTCACTTCCTGTCTGTGGCAGTGGAAACGCCCACCGCCGTCAGTCGTCTCCACCCCCACTCCTGGTTTCTGTACCCACATTTTCGCTGTTTATCTCTGGGTAACCCCATCTGACCTAAGAAACCGTGGCAAGTCTGTTTCTTACCTAGAAAATGAATATTTTAAGACATTGAACGGTTACTGTGAAGATTTTTTTTTTAAGTATATAAAAAGCTTAGCACCATGGCCAGCACATAATGGGTGTTCAGTATATCTCTGTCTTGAAAATAAGTGGCAGAGTTCACTCCAGGCTTCTTTTCTGTCTCACAGACTGAATCATGCTGCTGGGCTGGGCTAAGTAACATTTTTGGTAAAAAGAAGTAACTTTCTCCAGTGAAGCCTAACAATTTTTAAAAGGCCTATGGTTTGTAAAATCACCAGTTCCCCTAATCAATCCTCTCCCCCAGCTTCCCTCACCATCGGGGCTCTCCAGGATTGCTGTCCAGATCTCTTTTCCCTCCCGGGACTGCTCTGATTGTCCGATTCCCTTGGCCATGTGGCACATGGTTGAGAAAAGAGGCACCTGTGTGTGTGACTTGTCACATCTTTTCCAGGTGTTCTATTCCAACGGATATGGGGCTCAGGAGGCATGAATGGGAATCAGGAAACTGCTCCCAACCCTATGACAAATGTCACCTTTCTGTCTCACCAATTTGTCAGCATTGAAACTCAAAGTGACGCTTTCCTGCCAAATCTAGACAAAGCCATTTCCACTCCAGTTGGAGCGAGTATACCAGCCAACCTCCCAGAGGGAAACTAGGGTTCTGGAGAGGATATGGGGTTTGGATTCAGGAAACATTTTTGGAATGTCCACTGTGTGCTCAGCATTGTGTTGGTTGTGAGTGTGTGTGTTTACTTTACATTCCAGGCATTCCAAGTTGCATTACACAGATGAGAAAAGCAGGGCTCAGTGAGGCTAAGTAACTTGCCCACCTGCAGCCAGTGAGTGAGACTGCTTGTAGGATTTTACAGCTCCAAGTCCAAGTCCAGGGTACTTTCCACTAAACCTGCAGATGTCATTTCAGGTGTAGCCTCAGGCCACCTTCTCCAGCCTCCTCCTAGAATATTACACATCACACAGTCTCTCCCTTCTGAACATGAAGAGCATGGCATGTGTCCATTCCACCATGTGAGCCTCACAAAGGACTGCAAGCTCCCTAGGCTCAAGAGTTGTATCTTGTTCTTTTCATCCATGGATGGAATGCAGGGCACACAGGGGGCACTTCATAGACTCAAAGCCTTCTCATAGATCCTGTCCCCACAACTCTGGAACGTAGGCCAGAGAAAACTTATTTGCTCTGGGGTGGGGCAGGAGGGTAGAGGAAGGGAGGGAAGAGAGGGAAGGAAGTTAGTGGGTGATTTAGGATTCAGTCATAAAGGATCAAAGCACTAAGAATCCTGAATGATGGGAACCAAGATAAGGTCCCTGCTTGGCTAGGAGAATAGAGAGATTAGCTTTATTTTTGAACACCTACTGGATGACAGCTAGTGTATTAGTAGGTCATGATGTACATTATCTCATTTAATGCAATCCCACAATCCCTGCAATCATATTTGTTAATAGACCTCAGTGCACAAAATTAAATTAGTCTTTATAATACTTGGTTCATTTCAAGCTATCCTTATTGGTGCATTCTTGGGTCTTAAGCATTTATTTGTTCTCTCTTTCCATCACTTATTTTAGTGATTTGATGAATAGCCCTAAACCTATACCCAACCCAGGAATTGCATTGATGGTAACTTACATCAACCCATGGGCTCCTTCCCCTCCCTTCCCTTCCCCAAGCCAACCCCATCCCCAATCATTTCCTTGCTCTCTTTTAGCTTTATTGCATGTATATGGAAACCTTAAAATGTATTGCTTATTTTAATTGTATTTAAATTATAATAAAAGAACTTGCCTTTTCCCAATATTATTTTGCTAAGATTCATCTATATGATTACAATAGTACCCCTAGAGTTCATTCATTTTCACAGCTTTATGAAATCCACTGTGCACATGTACCAGTTTATGCTTCTCATTCTTCTCATGAGAGCCCTTTGTATGGTCTCCAGTCTTTTTCTATTGCTAAAAGTGCTGCTAAGAATATTCTTGTATGTGTTTTTTGATGTTCATTTATAAAAATGTTTCTGAGATTTACCTATCTAGGAATGGAGTTACTGGGTCCATTTTACAGATGAGGTAACTGAGGCTGACAGAAGTTAATGAGACTGTTCAAAATCATACACCTAGTAAATAACCAGAATCAGGATTTGAATCCAGGACTGCTATAAAGAAAAAATTGGGGACAGGGGACGTAGGGGGACACCAGAGTGATGAGGAAACTAGGCTTGAGACAAGAATTTCTATTTCCTGAAGGTTCTGGGCATTTGTATACCTGTTTTCCTGTACCTTGGCCTATGCTGGGAAGCCCCAGAGGTTAGGAAACCTTTCTGGGCTTCAGGACAAGCTTGTTCCCAAGACACTTAACTTCCTCCCATCAAAGAGGTATGCCCAGGCTCTGCCCCAGCTGGGCCCCACCTTCCTCCACTGTACACTGACACAAAGCCCAAGGATCCCTTGATGGAGGCCTCTGGCCCTCTGGCCCAGCCTGTCCCCCACCCCAACCCATACATCCACTAACCAGGGTGAGGCCACCCACAGAGCCATTTAATTATCCCTGAGTGCAAGGCCATGCTGCAGGTGCATGAAACCGGAAGGAAAAACAAGACCTTCAGCTGCACTATGATGTCAGGGATGGGGCCGATGGGCGTTCAAATAAAAATTAAAATTACCAGGCAAATATGCCCTTAGCACACCAGCTGTTCGCTGCCCTCAGGCTTACCGGGTTCACTGATCTGTGTCTATTTAAATCATGGCAGGGCCTATAAAACCCCTCTTCAGAGCCCCTTCAGGCTCAGGGATAGGAGTCTCACTCTTTCCCAAGGCTACAGATCTTCCCACAGCCCGGCCTTCTTCTGGTGGAATGTACTGAAGACTTTAAGGGAGATAAGGGGAGAATGTGGATCATAGCTGGAAAAAATGCCCTAATATTGAAACCCTACAGATAGAGGGTCAGGGTATCATCTTTGCACAGAAGGACAGCCCCGTGTCACCTTGAGGCATCGCAAAACATGCAGGTGTTAATCATGTATCCTATAAGAGTCTTGGCCAAGAAGTATCAGATTTGAGTCTTGCCCTCTGAGAGTTTATAGTCTGGGTGAAAAGGGAGAGAATGAACAGTAGAGACAGTGTGGCAACAATCGGCTCTGATCGGGCCTGCAGGATAGGCTCCATGTGTCCCTGTGGAGGTGAAGGGAAAGTTGGCTAAAGCCCCAGAATTCCTCCACAGTAGCCTGGCCTCATGAACCCCTGCCCAGCCTCCTGCTAGCTGCTCTCACTCTGCAGCAGACACTGCCTCTGGTGCAAGGAAGTAGGAGCAGGGCCAGGTGCTACTGAGACAAAAAGATCAGCTGGCAAGGACAACTGAGGGGTCCCTATGCATGGGAGCTCAGCATGCTAAGAGGTCCCTGTGCTTGAGACCTTAGGTGGGGTGGGTACCTGGGCCACTTTGGGAAACTAATGGCCCAGGCTAACAAAACTACACTGTACTCTCTGACCACTGTCCCTCCAGCCCTTTATTCTAGGGGTCAGGCTCCTACACTCTTGCTCAGAAAAGGACTTGGAGTGGGCTGGTGAGCAGGTGGCCAGCAGCTGCTCCCTTGACAGAGCAAGTTTATCTCCATGGTTGCAGAGCAGGGCCAGGCGCTGCCCCTCTGCATGAGAATTTGTCCTCCTGGCTGAAACAAGTCTCTCCACAGAGTCGCTTGCCAAGGGCCATTGGCCAGTGGGATGAGTGAGGGTCCCCTAGCTCCCTTCCTCTACTGCAAGTCACTTTATCACAGCAACTGCAGCCCCTGAGTCCGGAATGCAAGCCTATTTTCCCTCTGATCTTGGATCAGTCCTCACTGGACCTGCCCCATTTCAACCGGGCCATGGCCAAAGCGAGGGCCAAGACTGCTTATGAGTGCCCACTCTACATTCATCCCCTGGAAGCCAACTCTCCTTCTCCCCATGTTGCAGTGAGATAGGGGAGGAGGAAGTTTGCCCCGACCCAGCATGCCCTGCCTCCTAGGCTGCTGTGATTTGGATGTGATTATGATGCACACGGTCCCACAGCCCCTTCTCAGCTCCTCACCCCTTCCTTGCTATTTCCCGATCTAGGCCCTGAGGAGTTACAGGTTTCAATCAACCTTGCTTATTGGTTATATAAAAAAAAAAAAAAAAAAAAAAAAAAAAAAAAAAAAACCTGGCCAAAAAAAC
>CAUYQU010021011.1:0-23262 GCA_963574635.1 Cheracebus regulus
AGTAGCCAGACTGCTGGGCATGGTGGCTCACGCCTGTAATCTCAGCACTCTGGGAGGCCAACACAGGTGGATCACGAGGTCAGGAGTTCAAGACCAGCCTGACCAACATGGTGAAACACCGTCTCTACTAAAAATACAAAAATTTGGGCTGGGCGCGGTGGCTCATGCCTGTAATCCTAGCACTTTGGGAGGCCGAGGTGGGTGGATCACCTGAGGTCAGGAGTTCAAGACCAGCCTGGCCATCATGGTGAAACCCCATCTTTTAAAAAAAAAAAAAAAATACAAAAATTAGCCAGGCGTGGTGGTGTGTGCGCACCTGTAAGCCCAGCTACTCAGGAAGCTGAGGCAGGAGAATGGCTGGAACCTGGGAGGCGGAGGTTGCAGTGAGCCGAGATGGTGCCATTGCACTCCAGCCTGGGTGACAGAGCAAGACTCTGTCTCAAAAAAAAAAAAAAAGAGAGAGAGAAGTAGTGAGATTATAACATGCGGGGAGGAGAAATGAAGGTGAGCCTGGAGTCTGGGAGGGGCACCGCACCACCTTGACTACCTTCACCTGTATCTCACTGTCTTGCTTTCTACTCTAGTCATCATAGTCTCAGCAACCATTAGGAACATATTCCCTTCAATTGCTGAAAGCACTATAGCACCATCGAACCCCCAGCTAGGATTCTAGCGGAGTTAGCTATGTCCACCCTGGACTTAGCCTGAAAAAATATGGGCCTTAGCCTGAAAAAATATCCTGTAACTTCAGCAGGCCACAATTAGCTCAAACAGGAGGGAGGATTTTATGACAGCCAAGGAGGGAGGATTTTATGACAGCCAAGGAGGGAGATTTAAAAATTATAACAAGTTTCAATGTGCTAGATTGTTTTTTTCCCAAGAAAACATCTCCAAGTGAAAGTGCTAGATTTCTATTTGTGGAGAAGACCCCAGTCTTCTCTGTAGTCAGTTATGAGCAGTGCAGTCCAAACCACTTGATATTCACAATGTTGTGTAAAAGTAACTATAGGGTGGATACCTCCTAAGAGAAAAAGATGGTTCCCAGGCTGACAGGCACTTCCACTCCTGCCCTTGGTAGCTTCACAGTGGTTTGTGGGTAGTAACCAAGGCCAGAGAGAAATCCAAAGCCTAGGTTGGCAGCTCTGGGACCCTTAGTCAGTTCACGCCTGGCCTCTGAGTCACCCTGTAGATCCCAACTGAGAAACAGGGAAACCTTAAAGGCCTATAGGCTGGTCTTGGAGAGGACAGAGACCTGACTGGTTTTCCTACAGTTGAAGACCAAGCAGGAAGAGAACTGAAGGAAGCTAGGGAAGTAGCAGCAGCTTGAAAGAGGGGCTCTGAAAACAAACTAAAACTGGGGAGGCTGGGCGTGGTGGCTTATGCCTGTAATCCTCTCACTTTGGGAGGCCAAGGCAGGAGGATCTCTTGAGGCCAGGAGTTCGAGACCAGCCTGGGCAACACAGTGAGATCCTGGCTCTAGAGAGAGAATAAAAAAGCCGGGTTCCTGCTTCAGCCCAGGAGTTGAGACTGCAGTGAGCCACGAGCATGCCAGTACTCTAACCTAGGCAACAGACCGAGACTGTCTCTGGGAAAAATAAATAGCAGGGACTGCTAGTGGGAGCCGACTCAACCCAAGTAAGGGCCTAATAGTGCCTCTACAGGTGTTTGTACTCTCCAACAAAGAACAGGACCCTTATAGTTGGAGGACCCATGGTAGGAGTATCCCTTCTTTTACACAGGGAAGCTAGGACTTGGGCTGGGTTGAGTGGTGAGACTTCAAAACCACCAAAGAGCTGGGTCACTCTAGAGAAGCTTTTCTACTTGGCTAATGCCTCTTGGCCCACTTCCTTCTAGGTCTCTGATTTATAAGAGTTTTGTATGTGTGTCTGTCTGTCCCAAGAGACAGGAAGCGTCCCTTTCAGGGAAGGAACAAAATTTCCCTAGGACCATGATGCTAAATAGTCCATTCTCCCAAGAATAAGTCCTACTCTGTCATTTACCTGCATACTGTCACATGAAGAAGACTGACATTGGTGGGCCTTCCAGGCTGTGGCTGCTGGGGCACCCTTCACCTCAGGAGTCCCATCATAGCCAACAGGGATGGGCAAGATGAAGGGAGCAATGGGAAAAAGGACAGGGGAATTATCTCATCTTTTAAAAATTATATACCATGGGACTGTTAGAGAAAGGTGAAAAAACCAGCAACCAATTCAGAAGCAGAAGCTTCTTTTAGCTCACACTGCTTCCTTCTTTATTTTCTCTTTCTTTTCTTTTCTTTCTTTCTTTTTTCTGAGACGAAGTCTTGCTCTGTCACCCAGGCTGGGCGCAGTGGTATAATTTTGGCTCACTGCAACCTCTGCCTCCCAGGTTCAAGTGATTCTCCTGCCTCAGCCTCCCAAGTAGCTGAGACTACAAGTGTCCACCACCATACCTGACTAATTTTTATATTTTTAATAGAGACGGGGTTTCACCATGTTGGCCTGGCTGGTCTGGAACTTCTGACCTTGTAATCTGCTTGCCTCAGCCTCCCAAAGTGCTGGGATGACAGGTGTGAGCCACCACCCTGGGCCTTCGGTGCTTTCTTCTTTCCTGAACATTGTTTCTTGATATTTCACTATGTCTCCTGTATGAGAACCTGACTTGTCGGACATATTCTGGGTTCCCTGTTTGCCTTCCTTTTCCTTTACCTCCTCCTGTAACACCTAACACAGGTAGGATCACACTGGTAAAAGCTACAAACAACAGCAGTGGGAGGAGGCGTATTGGACCCTTTCTCTGAGTTTTACTGAAAATCCGGGAGACATCAATTTGCTACCTCTACAGAGTCAGAAACATGAACTAAATCTGTGGTTCCCAAACCTGGATCATCCTGTCAGTCACTAACCACCTGCTGGATGGGCCCAGGAATTGGCATTTTATGGAGATCATTTGTTCACCTCACCAGTCTTTCAGATATGCAATGAGGAACTCATGCATAACCTTAAATTCACAGGGCAGTTGGGTTGCAGCCTCTACAAATAAATGACAATTTAAAGTTACCTCTGCCAAGCCTTTTATCATAAATCCCATTTCTTACATATTCCACCAAACCCCTAACCTCTCTGGTTTCTCAAATTTCCAAGAATCTCTGTTCACTTCTTATGTCTGTGTACCCCCAAGAGAATGGAGGCTCATCTGGAAAAAGAACTGGATTAATCTTCTGCTCTACCCTTGAGCTCCCAATTATGGTAAGAAACTCAAGAAAAATTTATTGGTAGATCAGAAGATGGATCCTTAGAGGAAGTCTAGTGTAAGAGTTGAAAGAAGGTACTTTGGAGTCAGATGGATCCTAGCTGTAGCAAATTAATATTCCCGTGTCTCAATTTTTTTCTGTCAATACCTACCTCAAAAGGTTGTTGAAGGTGAATGAGATGATACCTAGAAATTACTCTGAACAGTGCCTAGAATATAGTGAGCATCCAGTAAATTGTCTGCTATGACTATTATTCTGAACACCCCAGTATTTCCCAGCCACAACTGCCCCTTCACCAGCCAACAGGGATGATATGGGGAGTGGTCTTCCATGGACAAAGCTTCTGGTTCCATTCTTTTGAAGACAGAAATGCAAATGACTCAAGATCTTCTCACAAAGACAGTGTACTCATATATATGGAGTTTCCTGGGGAGAACGATGACCACTTTGGTACTCTGCAGACACGAGGACCCTATATTAGGAGGTCCCAGCTAGGACAGTCAGTTACCAACCCTGTCACCCTTCCAGTTTACTACATGAAGCATGAGCTCAACAACAACTACCTGGAATTTAAGAACTATTTTTACTCTGAAAGGAGAGCTAAACAAACCTCTCTTCTCCAAAGACAAAGAACTATCTCCATCTTCAACGCAGTGAAGAGACCACAGGCTTTGTAAGCAGACTACCTTGAGTTTGTTTTAGAGCAAATCATTGTAACCCTCTGGACCTCACCTTCCTCATCTATATAGAAATGAGAAAGGGGTGCACAGGAGAAGGGAAAGAGGATAATATCTCACTGAACTGTTGTGAGGTGTGAATGAGGCACTGGGGGCAAAAGCACCTAGCATAGCGCTTAGTACATCTCAAGCACTGAACTGGTGCTGGTCCCTCTGTCCAGAGATGGGGCTATGGACTACAGACAAGGTGAACTCAAAGAGTCAGAACTCAGAGTCTCAGATACTAAAGCCTTGGGTCCCTCCCTGCCTCCCTCATCCCCTCCCAGACCAGCTCCTGGACCCCCTCCCTCAAGTTCCCAGTCCCAGGCTGCTAAATTGATGAAGCTAAAAGGGTTTTGATCATGTCGGTATATTTATATGTAAATACAAAAGTGTATCACTGTAAGATATTGAATATGAACATTACAATTATTTTCTGAATCTGACTCAGTCCATTGATATTAAATACAAAATGAAATGATTGTAAAAAATAAGAATATACACATTCAAAGAGCTTATTACAATATAAAATTATTGAGGTCTGATCAGCTGCCAACCTCATCTTCTGTGACAGGAGAAGCTTTAGGAGTTTCTGGGATTTTCTTGGGAATGTGGAGTACTGGGGACTTTAATCATCCCTAGCACATAAGGATGAGTGGGCTGGGAGCAGGCAGGGACAGGTTGTGTAGGTAGGGGACAAACAGTGATTGCAGGGGACCACCTCACCCAGCCAGGGGGTAAAGCTTTTTATTGACACAGAACCCACCCAGTTTGAGGGTCTAGCAGGCTAGCGGGCATCTCTGTAGACAGGGCCAAGCTGCATAAAGAAACCATCCAGCAAAAAAAAAGGGCCCCAGCTAATCCTTCCAGGGAGGTATTTTCTTAGCAGATTTTTCTCTCTCACACTTGGGCTCCCTTCCTTCCTTCTAAGACTTCGTACCGATTACTTTTGGCTCCGGCTGCTCAGTGAGTTCATCTCTACCCTCTGCCTCCCATCCCTGGGATAGTGAAAGCAAAGAGAGAGTATGGAATCACAGTGGAGGTCTGTTCCCCAAATTGGCCAAGTAAGCAGAGAAAAATCATCAGATAAGGGAAATGCATGCAGAGTTAACCCAGTGTCACCATAAACTAATATTCTTGGCTCCAACAGGTAGCAACTGGAGGGAGATAAGCCATTACTTAAGGATGAGGCCCTGTGGCGGGAACATGGAGTAGATGTGTGTGTGTCCTCTTCCACCACTCTGTAGCCTGACAACAGGAGACATGACCACCAACCCAAGTAGTCCAGGATAAATAGTAGGGTCCAAGAAGCAAAGAGTCCTGAACAGCAACACGGAGCCCCAGGAACTTCTACAAAGGAGTATCTGTGTGTATATATATTTATAGAATACGATCATATTATCACATACAATATATATTATATACACACATACATATGGACCCATACACTTAAATGCATACATACACACACACACACACACACACACACAGAATGACAGAAAGGACTGGAATACACGCCCTACTTATAAACGTGCTTGGCACTCAGGACGATCTCTAGAATATGTAACTTGGTCAAGCTCTCTGGGGAGAAAGGCAAATGCTCATCAAACCTCCCCATAGAATCCTAGCAAACGGAAGGAGTGGGAGACAGGAGACCTCCAGAAAGAGAATGGCGGGAGAAAAGGGGAGGGATGTTCCTTCCCCACTTACCTCGGGGACCCTGGCAAAAATCAATAGCCACAGTTTGGTTTTAATAAGGCACAGTTTGATAGCAGGTGCTAGGAATTAAGAACACATTGCTGCTGGCCCTTTCTAGTGGCAACTTCACCACATTTGTCTAGCCAAAGGGAAAGGCTGCCTTGCATGCACGCGTGCCGGGAGACACGAGAAAGAAGTTGATCCATGGCTTCAGCGTAACTGATGGCAACCTATAGGCTCAGCGGTGTCCAGGGTAGTTTAATGAAGGCTGGCCAGCAGGTAGGAGGTTCGTGGAAGAGTTACTGACCCTCCATGGCCAGAAGGTTTTGGCCAGAGGATACCATGCCCTCCTTCTCTGCAAACTCCAGGATGGCCTTGTAGCAAAAATAGTACTGCTCAGGGGTCTGGATGCTGAAGGCCCTCCGGGTCCTCATGCGTGACACCGTCTGGAACACATTAAGGGTGCCAACCTCCTCCAGCTGTGCCAGGCAGATGTCCAGTGAGCAGAAGGTACCTGAAGAAGGAAGGAAGTGATCACATCTGGTTTACCTCTCCTCTCTTCTTCCCTCTATCAAATAACCCAGGCAGAATTGAATGAATGAATTCAAAGGCAAACTGCCTCATGGCAGAAGGTCAGGTGGCCTTAGGCCTGAAAGGACTCGAGGAGAAGGTCACGGGGAGTGTTGGAGGCCAGAAGGCCTCTTAACTCTCAGGACACACATTGGGGCAACAGGAAGTGGAAACGGGAAGGTGACACAGGGTAACTTCCTGCTTCAATCCCAGACAGACAGACTGACAGCACTCCCACACCTAATTTCGAGAGTCCACAAGTTTCTCAGAGGCCTAACGCAAACCTATTCCCAACTTTCTCCCAAACGGACCTTTGAACTGGAAAGGCCCACACTTCCTGTCATGTACATCCCCTTAAGGCAAAAGCTCCTAACCCGCTCCAGAATGGGGAGTTCCTCCAGGGAGGGCTGGATAGGAAGGAAGCAGCCCAGCTGAGCTCTCTGGGATACCTATAGTGACAATGCTAACAAGGTAACAGGGTCAGCGTTATGATGGGGTGTATAAAACATCAACCCCTAGAGGACTTGGCTTATGAAATACATATTCTGGCCATTGCTTGGTCGACCAAAAGGACATTAAAAGAGGGATTTTTCACAGCAATTCACCACCAAGGGAGCAAGTGACTTCCTTCTCCATCATAGATATGGGCTAAGAGCTTTGTTATTCCTCCTCCACCCCGACTGCCTCTGCAGACACCAAGAGCTGCATTAGGTACATTACCTGTCCTGCCAATGCCTGCACTGCAATGGACCACAATGGGTGGCTCAGGGCACTGCCCTTTGGAGCGTGCTCCCATGTTGCTCACTGCCAGACTCTGCTGGTTTCTGACCACTCTCAAGAAGTCAATGAGGGAAGCTGCTGAGGAAGGGACACCATAGTCTGGCCAACTCAAGAACTGGAAGTGGGTCACCTGCCGTTTCTGTCGCTCCTTAGATGAGAAAAGCAAAAGTTAACAAGATCATTTCTGCCTGCCCCTAGCTACCTCTAGCTTTTCCAGATTCTCAACACCCTGGTTATTCCTACCACCAAGGCTGCTATCCGCCACTTTCAACTTTTCCCACAATTGCTTCTTTACTACAGACCCAAAGGAAGGGTCGGTTAATTGTTTGGAAAAGGCAGAATTCCTATACTGTAAGACCCCAATCTTTTTTTTTTTTTGAGACAGGATCTCACTCTGTCACCCAGGCTGGAGTGCAGTGGCATGATCAAACTTACTGCTGCCTTGACCTCACAGGCGTGTGCCACCATGCCCAGTTAATTTGTTCTATGTTTTGTAGAGACGGGATCTCACTATGTTGCCTAGGTTGTCTTGAACTCCTGGGCTCAAGTGATCCTTCTGCCTTGGCCTCCCAGTGCTGGGATTATAGGCATAAGCCATTGCACCCAGCCCCAGATTTCTTAAATTCTAAGCTTTACTCCTATGTGATGCTTCTATTGTGCTGCAGTAATATGGTTATATTTATTGGCTGTGAGTTAAATATCCTCATCCTGACCCCAGAAAAACAGAAGCAACTCATAACCTCCCTGGTATCCTAACTATTCCCTCTGGAGATTTTCTTTATAGTAATCATTCTCCCCCTGTTTCAACAAGGTGAGAAAAAAGAAACCTGGATTTACCTCTGTGTTGTGAATTTCTAGCGTTGTTTTCTTATAATGATTCATGTTCTCCACGCCTAGATTGGTCACTGTGAGGAAGCCAAATCGGATCCGAGAGTCTTTTTCTAAAGGCCAGTACTGGCCACACTTTCTCCTGCCGCCTTCCTCAAAGCTGAAGACATAGAGCAAGGTAAGCTTTCCATCCTTCCTCTCCACAGCAGTAACCTGGCTTCTGTAAAATCCTGATATACCCCCAGGCAGCAATATTATCTCCTGCATTGCTTCTAACTTACACCATTGATTCCCAGCAGAAAAGAAAGGAAACCTCTTCATTCTAAACAAATGTACTCACAGCTAAAGTTTCTGCATGTACTCATATAGCAGACAGTTACTGAGCACTTACCACATCATTTGGTCTTTTTCCTAATATACAATAACACTTCTCACATATGTGGGATAAATACTGGGTGAACAGAGGGAAAAAACAGTATAGTAGCTGGGTGCAGTGATGCATGCCTGTAATCCCAGCTACTTGGGAGGCTTAGGCAGGAGAATCACCTAAGACCATGAGCCTGGGCAACAGAGTGAAACTCCATCTGAAAAAAGAAAAAAGGAAAAAAAAAAAAAAAACCTGGCCGGATTCGGTGGCTCACGCCTGTAATCCTAGCACTTTGGGAGGCCAAGGTGGGTGGATCACCTGAGGTCAGGAGTTCAAGACCAGCCTGGCCATCATGGTGAAACCCCATCTTATAAAAATAAGAAAGAAAAGGGAGGAAAAAACAGTAGAGAAAATATGATAGGTCAGAGAGAACTCCCTGGCCTATACCTCAGCCACTGCTTATTATCTTCCCCGGTAAGAGCTGTTGGCTAATAGAGGACTGAGAAAGATACATCTCCTGGAATGTAAGCAGGAGGTTTGTGTAAAGGCCTAAAGTCTCAGTCTGGGCAACATGGAAACCCTGTCTCTACTAAAAATACAAATATTAACCAGGCATGGTGGTGGGTACCTGTAGTCCCAGCTACTTGGGAAGCTGAGGCAGGAGGATTGGTTGAATCCGGGAGGTTGAGACTGCACTGAGCTGAGATGCTGCCACTGCACTCCAGCCTGGATGACGAAGTGAGACTCTGTCTCCAAAAAAAAAAAAAAGGCCTAGGCCAGGCGTGGTGGCTCACACTTGAAATCCCAGCACTTTGGGAGGCTGAGGCAGGTCTCAGGCCTGAGGTCAGGAGTTCAAGACCAGCCTGGCCAACATGGTAAAACCCTGTCTCTACTAAAAATAAAAAAATTAGCCAGGCATAGTGGCGAATGCCTGTAATCCCAGCTACTTGGGAGGCTGAGGCAGAAGAATTGCTTGAACCCAGGAGGCAGAGGTTGCAGTGAGCTGAGATCACAGCACTAACTCCAGCCTGGGTGACTGAGCAAGACTCCATCTCCGCCCCCCCGCCAAAAAAAAGGCCTAAATCTAAATCTACCTCGCCACCCTCCAGTGGCCCCAAAGTATTCCAAGGTGGTACCTCCCACTACCTCCTCTCCAAATAAGAGGTGGTTATAACAGTGCTGAGGAAGGGAACTGAACATTCTCATTCATTTTTTTCCTTTCTTACCTGAAATAGGTTATTCCTTAAATTTGCCAGATTAGTAGACCAAAATTTCAAAAATATTCCTTTCATTAAAAGCTTCCTGGGTGGACATGGTGGTTCAAGCCTGTAATACCAGCACTTTGGGAGGCCAAAGTGGATCCGCCAATGGGCGGATCACGAGGTCAGGAGTTTAAGACCAGCCTGACCAACATGGTGAAACCTGTCTCTACTAAAAATACAAAAATTAGCTGGGTGTGGTAGCGCATGTCTGTAATCCCAGCTACTCAGGAGGCTGAGGCAGAGAATTGCTTGAACCCGGGAGGGAGAGCTTGCAGTGAGCCAAGATCATGACATTGCACTCCAGCCTGGGTGACAGGATGACACTCTGTCTCTTTTATTTATTTATTTGTTTATTTTTAAATTTTTTTTTTAGAGATGGGGTTTCACCATATTGGCCAGGCTGGTCTTGAACTCCTGACCTCGTGATCCGCCCACCTCGGCCTCCCAAAGTGCTGGGATTACAGGTGTGAGCCACCACACCTGGCCCACTCTGTCTCAAAATAAAAAAAAATGCTTCCAGCCTGACCCATTAGGATTTACCCATTATGTTTTCTACAGTTCTACTATAGGTGAAAATATGAACAACCAGAAAAAATGGTCAAAAAGCAATAGGCCAGGCACAATGGCTCATGCCTATAATCCCAGCACTTTGGGAGGGTGAAGTGGGCAGATCACTTGAGGTCAGGAGTTCAAGACTAGCCTGGCCAACATGGTAAAACCCTCTCTACTAAAAATACAAAAATTAGCTGGGCATGTGGCACATGCCTGTAATTCCAGCAACTCGGAAGGCTGAGGCAGGAGAATTGCTTGAACCTGAGAGACAGAGGTTACAGTGAGCCAAGACTGTGCCATTGCACTCCAGCCTTGGCGACAGGGTGAGACTCCATCTCAAAAGAAATAAAAGGTAACAAAAAATGGAGAGCAAAGGGGATCTGGTAATTCAGGAGCCAGGAAGACAGCTCCCCTCTGGAAATAGGGAACAGATTAAAGGAGAATTGTCTCATGTTTCCCAGTAATTCCTTTAGTGGCTAAGGCCAGGACTTCAACATAGGCTATAATTGGCACAGGGTTGCCAGAGCCAGCTATTAAAGCTTTAACAAGTTAGATCTATTCCTCTCCACCACACTGGGTTGTGAATTAGCTAAGAGATCTCAGAATCTTTGCTATGGGTTTCTTAATCCTTTTTTTTGAAGACAAGAGTCTTGCTCTGTCGCCCAGGCTGGAGGCAATAGTGTGATCACAGCAACATCCACCTCCTGGGTTCAAGCAATTCTTCTGCTTCAGCCTCCTGAGTAGCTAGGACTACAGGCACATGCCTCTACGCTGGGTAAAGTTTTGTATTTTTAGCAGAGATGAGGTTTCACTGTGTTAGTCAGGATGGTCTTGATCTCCTGATGTTGTGATTGCCCGCCTTGGCCTTCCAAAGTGCTGGGATTACAGGCGTGAGCCACTACACCTGGGCTTTTTTTTTTTTTTTTTTTTTGAGACAGAGTCTCATTCTATTGCCCAGGCTGGAGTGCAGTGGCGTGATCTCAGCCTCACTGCAACCTCTACCTGCTGGGTTAAAGTGATTCTCCTGCCGCAGCCTCCCGAGCAGCTGGGATTATAGGCACGTACCACCATGCCTAGCTAATTTTTTGTATTTTTAGTAGAGACAGGGTTTCACCATGCTGGTCCAGGCTGGTCTGGAATTGTTGACCTTGTGATCCACCCGCCTCGGCCTCTCAAAGTGCTGGGACTACAGGTGTGAGCCACAGTGCCCAGCTGGCCCCCATTATTTCTAAAAGCTAAACTTCCCTCTTCAATCACCCATGCTTAGGGACAGAGTAGAGGTGGGGACCAATGGAAAAAAGGGATTAACTCACCGGGTGGTCATGACAATCACCAAGACTTTTTGCTCCCATACCATGAGCCAGAAATCACGATACGTATTTTCCAAAGGACCTGGAATAAAAGGAGAAGACAGAAAACATGACTCTGAGAAACACTCTTTTCCTTTGTAGGCTTCCTCTGTTTTACTCCCCAGTGGTAACTCCGAACCACAGATGTTAGCTCCCTGCTCATCTCTACGCATCCTTCCTATTCAGTGTGGTCTGTGGATCAATCACACCAGCATCGTATGGGAGAGTGTAAGAAACATGAATCTGCATGTTAACAAGATCTCCAGGAGAG
Organism: Cheracebus regulus; assembly: GCA_963574635.1. Taxonomy (NCBI): domain Eukaryota; kingdom Metazoa; phylum Chordata; class Mammalia; order Primates; family Pitheciidae; genus Cheracebus; species Cheracebus regulus. Next base: position 11,626 of record CAUYQU010021011.1, read on the forward strand.
TCATAGGTAGGTTTGGGAAGGACTATTACATACCCTCTCAGAGCCTTAATCATTAGACCTTCAGCCATCACATTCAGGCTGACAGTGTCAAACGTGTATGAGTCTCTAGCTGTTTTCATCTCAACTAAGCTTAACCATTAGCCTTCTGTTTCCCATCATCTCAGATCAATTATGTCTGCAACTAAGTCTCCTCCTTCAAAATTAGCTTTATCTTGGCCAGGTGCAGTGGCTCATGCCTGTAATCCCAGCACTTTGGGAGGCCAAGACAGGTAGGTTGCCTGAGCTCAGGAGTTTCAGATTAGCTGGGCAACATGAAAAAACCCCATCTCTGTGAAAAATACAAAAATCAGCCGGGCGTGGTGGTGCATGCCTGTAGTCCCAGCTACTTGGGAGGCTGAGGCACGAGAATCGCTTGACCCCAGGTATTTGACTTGCAGTAAGCTGAGATCGCACCACTGCATTCCAGCCTGGGAAACAGAATGAGACTCCATTAAAAAAAAAAAGAGTAGCTTTATCTTGCAACTTTCTTATCTCTGTTAACAATACTGACATTCTTAAATCATTCAGTCTTAACAAGTTGAAGTTGACTCTGACTTACCCATTTCCTTCATCTCCTGGAAACAGTCTGCCACCAAATCCTAGAGATTTTTTTACCTTTTAAATGTTTTTGGTTTTTGTTCTTTTGCCCCTGTCTTCTCCCCATCCTGTTCTTCCTGCCCAACTGCACTGACACAAAGACCACATCATTGCCCAGCATGGTGGCTCATGCCTGTAATCCCAGCACTTTGGGAGGCAGAGGAGGGTGGATCACCTGAGATTGGGAATGTGAGACCAGCCTGACCAACATGGAGAAACCCTATCTCTACTAAAAATACAAAATTAGCTGGGTATGATGGTGCATGCCTATAATACCAGCTACTTGGGAGCCTGAAGCAGGAGAATCACTTGAACCCAGGAGGCAGAGGTTATAGTGAGCCGAGATTGTGCCATTGCACTCCAGCCTGGGCAACAAGAGCGAAACTCTGTCTCAAACAAAAACAAAACAAAACAAAAAAAACAAACAACAAAAACAAAGACCACATCATTTTCTAAGTTACTGTAACACCCTCTTAGTCTGCTTTTCTGAATAGGCCTTTTTCCCTTCCAGTCTACTCTGGGAACTCCCATCAGTTTAATCTTTCTTAAAAATGACTTCATCAGAACATAGATACACCATGCTCACTTTTGCCTCTACTCCTTTGCTCAAGCTGTCTCCTTCACCTCCAATGCTACTCATTTTCTACCTGTTTTCAAGTGCCACCTCTTCCTTGACATTGTCTCTGACCACCCCATTCCTTGTGAAGCTTCTCTTTTGCTTTTGATGGCACAGCTGGATCTATACAGGTTAACCACTCAATTTATATACTCTTAACATCCGTTATTTTACTTTGTGGGAATTAATGATATCTCAGTAAACATGGTCCTAAGGACAAGGGATTACAGGTGGGAGCTACTGCGCCTGGCCAAATTCTCCTTTTATAGTTAGAACTTGCACAGGGCTGAGCACTCAGCAACAACTTTCAAGATACTTGTGCACTACCAACTCCATTTCAATCAAGACAGTAACCAGCCAGGCCCAATGGCTCACGCCTGTAATCTCAGCACTTTGGGAGGCCGAGGCAGGCAGATCACTTGAGGTCAGGAGTTCAAGACAAGCCTGGCCAACATGGTAAAACCCTGTCTCTACTAAAAATACAAAAATTAGCTGGGCGTGGTGGCAGGCGCCTGTAATCCCAGGAGCCTGAGTTAGGAGACTCCCTTGAACCTGGGAAGCAAAGGTTGTAGTGAGCCAAGATCTTGCCATTGTATCCAGCCTGGGCGACAGAAAGACTCTGTCTCAAGAAAAAAAAAAAGACAGTAACACTCAGGATAATTTCTTATACTTTCCTGGTGTTTCTCCCCTCTTTGCTTTCAGGAAAGCAGGGCAGCACTAATGGTTAATTTTGGCCTAGAAGTCTGCTAGTTCCACTACAACTAATAATTTTTGAGACAGGGTCTCACTCTGTCCCCTACGCTGGGTGAGAGTGGTATCATGGCTCACTGCAGCAAAATTATTGCTCACTCAGCCAAATTATTGCTAAGTCTTTTAGCAAGCGCTAAGGTGACACTGAAATGCCCTCTCTGCAGAAATGGATGATGTCAAAAGCATGTGAGGTCTTAGAAATAAGCTAAATATCCAATAAAAGAGGATTAATTAAATGATGGCATATCAGATGGGGTGCAGTGGCGCACACTCGTAATCTCAGCACTTTGGGAGGATGAGGTAGGCAGATCACTTGAGCCCAGGAGTTCAAGACCAACCTGGGCAACATTGTCAAACCGCATCCCTACAAACAAATGCAAAAATCAGCCAGGGGTAGTAGCACATGCCTGTAGTTCCAGCTACTCAGCCTAGGTGACAGAGTGAGACCCTGTCTCAAAAATAAATAAAAATAAATAAGGCTGGGCATGGTGGCTCACGCCTGTAATCCTAGCACTTTAGGAGGCCGAGGTGGGTGGATCACCTGAGGTCAGGAGTTCAAGACCAGCCTGGCCATCATGGTGAAACCCCATCTTAAAATAAATAAATAAATAATAAATAAATAGCATACCCATAATTTATGCAGTGTATAAAGGTGATGTTGTAAGAGCTATATTTTTTGTTATGAAAAGGTATTCACAGATACCATTAAATGAAACAAGAGATATGTATAGAAAAAGCAGAGTTTGTTAATTTTTTTTTTTTTTGAGACCGAGTCTCACTCTGACACCCAGGCTGGAGTGCAGTGGCGTGATCTCGGCTCACTGCAACCTCTGCCTCCTGGGTTCCAGCAATTCTCGTGCCTCAGCTTCCCAAGTAGCTGGGATTATAGGCAACCACCACCATGCCCAGCTAATTTTTGTATTTTTAGTAGAGACGAAAGTTTTACCACATTGGCCAGGCTGGTCTTAAACTCTTGACCTCAGGTGATTCACCCACCTCAGCCTCCCAAAGTACTGGGATTACAGGCTTAAGCCACCGTACCCAGCCTGGTTAAATATTTTATATGCCTATATCTGCATGTATGCATAGATAAAGGTCTAGGAGGAGATTCTGTAAAATGTTAACATTATCTCTGAGTTGTAGGGTTATAAGTGATTTTTATCTTTGTTTTCTAAATGTTCTACAATAAACATGCATTACCCTACTCTACACATCAAGAAGATAGTAAGGACACCTTTTCCATATCTCTAACCCTCAGCTTCAACGACATCCTACGCCCCTGCACTACAGTAACTCTCAGATACTTTATTTTCCACATTCAGACCACTGGCAGAATTGGAGTTCTGAGCAGTCAGAGCACATAGTAACTCATTTACCAGACTCAGGCTGGACAAACTTCTCATAGCCTCAAAAGAGAAGGGAAAGTTGTACTTCCCAGCTTAGACCCTTTAACAGTAGACTTCTCTCAAGAAATAAAGTCAGCAGTTTATACTGACAGGTGAAACAATCCACTGTCTTGACTTGTAAAAATTTCTGAACCTAACAAACATGGGTTCAATCCCTGGTTCTGGCACTTATCAGCTGCATGGTCCAAGGTCATGTAAACTTTTGGGTTTCAGTTTGCTCATCTATAAATTAATAAACCTCCCTTGCAGAGTCTCTATAATAATTAGATAGCACTTATGCATCTGGTATATAATACGTCTTCTCAATAGATGACATCATTAGTAGAAATATAGGCCGGGCACAGTGGCTGATGCTTGTAATCCCAGAACTTTGGGAGGCTAAGATGGGAAGATCACTTGAGTCCAGGAGTTTGAGACCAGCCTGGCCAACATGGCGAAATCCCATCTCTACCAAAAATACAAAAGTTAGCTGTGTGTGATGGCTCATGAATTGCTTAAGCCCAGGAAGTGGACGGTGCAATGAGCCAAGATCACGACACTGCACTCCAGCCTGGGCGTCAAAGCAAGACTCCATCTCAAAAAATCAATTAATTAATTAAATAGAAAAGAAGAAGTTGCAGGCATTATGATATTTTATTTCTAAATACTTGAGCACCTATTAGGAAAACAAGGACATCCTCCTATAGAATAATACCATTATCACCTTAAGCTTATACATGGATAAAATGTTGGCTATTAAAAAGTCTCCAATTGTTTCAATATTTTGTCTTCAATTTTTTTCCCTCCCAATTGAGGATCTAATCACAGATCCTGTTTTTCTCTGAGATGGAGTTTTGCTCTGTCACCCAGGTTAGATTGCTGGAGTACAGTTGTATAACCACAGCTCATTGCAGGCTCAACCTCCCAGGCTCAAGCAATCATCTCACTTTGGTCTCACGAGTAGCTGGGACCACAGGCACATGCTACCATGCCTGGCTAATTTTTAAAGATTTTTTGGAGACAGGGTCTCCTTTTGTTGCTCAGGCTGGTCTCAAATTCCTAGGCTCAAGGGAGCCTCCCATCTGTGTCTCCCAAAGTACTGGGGCTATCGGTGTCTGTCATGCATCATCCTTTGCCATTAGTTTGCTCTGTTTTTTTTTTTTTTGAGACAGGATCTCACTGTGTCAGCCAGGCTGGAGTGCAGTGGCGCAATCTCAACTTAGCAACCTCTGCTTCCTGGGCTCAAGTGATACTGCCACCTCAGCCTCCTAAAGCACTAGGGTTACAGGCGTGAGCCACTGTGCCCAGACATGGTTCTCTTTAATTTCCCTTTAATCTAGAACAGTTCTCTGTCTTTTTGTGTGTTAATGGCATTAACTTTGGAGAGTTTGAGCCAGTTTTCTTGTAGTATGTCCCACAATCTGGATTTCTCTGGTTTGTTTCTCCTGACTAGATTAAGATTTTAAAACTGACAATACACAACACAAATAATATTCATTTCTCAATGCATCATATCAGGAGGCATACCTAATGTCCCTTTGTCCTTTATTGATGATACTAAGTTTGATCACTTGATTAAGGAAGTATCCACCAGATCTTGCTCTGCAATGGTCAAAGGGCCTATGCCCATTTGATGGTCTGTTGTCTTTCTGTGTTATAATTTCCTCCTACTCTCTTTGAAAGTGACACAATAGGCTGGGCGCGGTGGCTCACGCCTGTAATCCCAGCTCTTTGGGAGGCCAAGGCAGGTGGATCACTTGAGGTGAGGAGTTCGAGACCAGCTTGGCCAACATGGTGAAACCCTGTCTCTACGAAAATTACAAAAATTAGCTGGGCGTGGTGGCACACACCTGTAGTCCCACCTACTCGGAAGGCTGAGGCAAGAAAATCACTTGAACCCAGGAGGTAGAGGTGCAGTGAGCCAATATCATGCCACTGCACTCCAGCCTGAGTGATGGAGCAAGACTCCATCTCAAAAAAAGAAAAAAAAACCAAACTAGAAATCCTTCTAGAGCTCAGTATTTCACTGTCTGACTTATTAGCACATACTATCTATGTCAGAACACTTGCTGGAGTGCTCTGTGATGGTATAGGAACCAGCCTAGGCCTCTTAGGACATCAATACTCATTCCTAGATTGAACTAAATCTCTGAGAAGTCCACTGCTATTCTTGGCCTCTTACTAGACAGAAAGAGCATGAAGAGCTGGCTGATGAGTTCTGATGCCCTACACCCTTGCCAATGCTAAGACTAACCCCCAACCTGTAGGCAGTAGTGTTATGTATTTAAATCTCCAGTTTATCTATCTCTATACTGTGAGTTTCCAGGTACACCTGGTACAGAAACCCCAAACTACTTATCTGCTTTTCTCAACCACCACCAATCTTTATGGAAGGCCAGGATCTAGTGGCCAAAACTTCCACTGAAGTTACCATTCCTTTAAAAATTATGCCATCATTTGGCACAAGGAATCTTAAGTAGATGGCACAAAACCAGCATGGGAGGGATGGATCAGCTTACCTTGTGTGCCAATGTAAGCATTCTTCTGCTTGTAGCCATCCATGAAACTGGCATTGATGTAATCTGTCTAATGATAAAAAGGAGACATCACTACAGCTGCACAGAATATACCCTTTGAGTCATAAAATGATGTACGCGGTAAGTAAAACCCAAGGTGTAAATACTGTCTTCCTGTTGAGCAGAAAATGAGGAGTGAAACGGCTAGCTGAAAACCTCCCTTCAATCAACGTTGCTTGGACAAGTGGATACCTACATGCAGAAAGATCAAGCAGACTCCTCCCTCACCCCATGCGCAAAACTTGACTCAAAATGGATCACAGACCAAATGTAAGAGTTAAAACCATCAGCATAAAATATAAGAGTAAATCTCTGTGACCTTGGTTTAGGCAAAGCCTTCACAGATATGACACCAAAAGCATAAGTGACAAAAGAAAAGAGATAAATTGGATTATGTTAAAATTAAAACCTTTTGTGCTTCAAAAGGTTTTAATTTTAATATCAAGGCCCCACATAGTGGCTCATGCCTGTAATCACAGCACTTTGGAAGGCCAAGGCAGGTGGATCACTTGAGACCAGAAGTTTGAGACCAGCTTGACCAACACGGTAAAACCCCATCTCTACTAAAAATACAAAAATTATCTGGGTGTGGTGGCATGCACCTGGAATCCCAGCTACTAAGGAGGCTGAGGCACAAGAATCACTTGAACTCAGGAGGTAGAGATTGCAGTGAGCCAAGAACATGCTACTGCACTCCAGCATGGGCAACAGAGTGAGACTGTATCAAAAAACAAAACAAAACTAAACAACAACACCATCGAGAAAGTAAAACAAACAACCCACAGAACGCATGTATTTGGTAAGGGACTTGTATCTAGAATACACAAAGAACTCTTGTAACTCAATAATTAAAACATAAACAACCCACTTTTAAAATGGGCAAAAGAGATGAACAGATATTTTTCGAAAGAAGATATATGAATAGCCAATAAGCACATGAAAAGATCATTCATCATTAGCCATGAGGGAAATGCAAATAAAAAACACAAGATACAGCTGGGCACGATGGTTCACACCTATAATCCAAGCACTTTGGAAGGCTGAGGCAGATGGATCACGAGGTCAGGAGTTTGAGACCACCCTGTCCAATATGGTGAAACCCCATCTTTACTGAAAATACAAAAAATTAGCTAGGTGTGATGGCATGCACCTGTAGTCCCAGCTGCTCGGGAGACTGAGGCCAGGAACCCAGGAGATGGAGGTTGCAGTGAGCCAAGATCACACCACTGCACTACAGCATGGGCAACAGAGCAAGACTGTCTCAAAAAAACCCCACGAGATACTAATTTATACCCACTAGGATGACTACAGGTATAAAAGATGGATAATATTGTTGGCAAGGCTGTGGAAAAACTGAAACCCTCACACACATATATACACTGCTTATACATTGCTAGTTGTAATGTAAAATGGTACAGTTACTATAGAAAATAGTCTGGTTGTTCCTGAAAAGATTAAACAGTTACGATATGACCCAGCAATTCCATGCCTGAGCAAAATGATAACATGTGTCCATATAAAAACTTATATGTAAATATCCATTGCAGCATCATTCATAATAGCTAAAAGTGGAAACAACTCAAATTCCTTCAACTGAAATGAATAAAATGTGGTATATCCATACAGTGGAGTATTATTTGGCCGTAAAAAGGAGTTATGTGATGATATGTGCTACGGCATGGCTGAACCTAGAAAACGTTACACTAAGTGATAGAAGCCAGATACAAAAAGCTACACATCCTAGGACTGTCTTTGTATGAGATCCCTAGAACAGGCAAATCTATGGAGGAAATAAGCTAGGGTGGGTTAGAGGGAAGTGGGCAGTGACTGCCAAGGGTGTGGGGTTGCTTTGGGGAATGAAACAAAATGTTCTAGTTGACTGTGGTGATGGTTGTACAACTCTGTGACTATATTAACAGCCACTGAGTTGTGTACTTCAAATAGGTCAACTGTATGGTATGTGAACTATATCTCAATAGAAACTGTTATTTACAAGAAAAGGGTCCACCAGGACTTGCAACACTGTAGCACAGGACCCAATGAGAGGCAAGGCAAGCAAGCAGGAACATCTGGTCTGTCCTGCCACACACAAAAGGCAACATGTGAATGGAGAAGGAAGAAAGCTATACCTCATACATGGGACCATCAACAGGACAGGCCAAACACCTAGACTCCATTACTACCTCAATTAACACAAAGCAACTTCCAGTCAAATTCAAAGGTGTCTCAATTTACGGCTCCTGACTCCCTCTCTTCCAGAGTCTTCTCCCACCTCTTAATGTCCTCAGACCTATTTACTTCAACATCATTTTTTATTATACCTACTCACAAGATCCTTTCATCCGGGCTGATAAAAGAGAAACACTGATCAGCTGCAGTTTCATGTTGTAGTATAGCTAGTTGAGAGGTGGACGGATGCAGGAAGTAGAATGGATAAGGGAAGGTATGAAGGGTTACAGAAAGATAAAAGAAGTTTCAATAGCAAACTAGGGAAAACTGATAACTCACTGTACTACAGAGAGGTGTGACTGACTCTTTCCTCAACCTATCACTCTTTCTCCAGTGGGTCCTATCACTGGTAGGACAGTGTGAACTGTGAGTATCCCATAGCTAACCTCCTAGGACATCACCTCATGGTCAAACCCGGGTTACTTGGATTTGTGTTCATTAACCAGTCAGTCTACCAATTGATCACTCTACTATTTATTTAGTCAAGAGTTTCCTCCTTAGAAACTATAAATAAATAGTGGAATGACAAACAGAGTTTTCCCTCCCACAGCAGCTAGTATTAACCTGATACTATTACCGTCCTACCCTGACTCAGACAACTTCACTGAGCTAATAGACCACCTGCAGCAGACCCAGCATGCTAAAAGCCTCACTCACTACAAACAGGCTTCTCAATCCAGGGTGCACCCAGTCAGCCAAAGCCCATCCTCTACGCAATCTGGCACATACAAAGGGTATACCCTCTCTAGGACCAAGGGGAGAAGGTATGGAAAAGTACAACAGATTTACCTGATGTATGCCAGTCAACATTAGTAAGAACATAAGTAGGAACTAATTTCATGCTTTAAAAAGAAAAGAATTGTTACCTCTTTAAAGAAGACATTGTTTATTTTTTGAGACGGAGTCTCCCTCTGTCACCAGGCTAGAGTGCAATGGCGCAATCTCAGCTCACTGCAACCTCCGCCTCCCAGGCTCAAGTGATTCTCCTGCCTCAGCCTCCCGAGTAGCTGGGACTACAGGCATGTGCCACCACGCCCAGCTAATTTTTGCTTTTTTTATTTGTTTGTTTGTTTGTTTTGAGATGGAGTTTCACTCTTGTTACCCAGGCTGGAGTGCAATGGCGTGATCTCAGCTCACCGCAACCTCCGCCTCCTGGGTTCAGGCAATTCTCCTGCCTCAGCATCCCGAGTAGCTGGGACTACAGGCGAGCGCCACCATGCCTGGCTAATTTTTGTATTTTTGGTAGAGACAGGGTTTCACCATGTTGACCAGGATAGTCTCGATCTCTTGACCTCATGATCCACCCTCCTCAGTCTCCCAAAGTGCTGGGATTACAGGCGTGAGCCACCGCGCCCGGCCCAATTTTTGTATTTTTTAATAGAGTCAGGGTTTCACCATGTTGGCCAGGATAGTCTCAGTCTCTCAACCTCATGATCTGCCTGCCTCAGCCTCCTAAAAAGCTGGAATTACAGGCATGAGCCACTGTGCCCAGTCCATTATTTCTTTATAACTAAGAATTACTAGCTTTAGCAGTGGTCTCTGAGAGTGCTGATTTTTATTTCAACTTTGGAAGAATTATTGCATATTAAAACTGAAAATGACCCAGAGACAAAGTATATACTTAGGGGCAAATTGCAATAGTATGAAGAACTAAACCCAGCACATTATGTTATGGGCCACTGCTATAGACTGTACATTGTGTCCCCCATGACTTCAAATGTATACACTGAAATCCCAGCCCCTAACCCTCAATGTAATGGTACTAGGAGATGGGGCCTTTCACAGGTGATTAGGTCATGAGGACCATGAGGACAGAGCTCTCACAAATGGGATTAGTATCGTTATAAGACAGAAGAGTTCCAAAGCGCTCCCTTGGCCCTTCCCCTTCTGCCATAGGAGGATGCAATGAGTAGGCGGTGGTCAGTGAAGCAAGAAAGGGGCCCTAGCCAGACCACAAATCTGCCAGCACGTTGATCTTGGACTTCCCAGACTCTACCATAGTGAGAAATAAATTTCTGTTGTTTCTAAGCCATCCTGCATTGTGGTGTTTTTGTTACAGCAGCCCAAACAGATTAGGGCAGCCATGTTCAATAGAAACTTGGACTAACAGCTTTAAAATTCCAGAAGCAATTGAAGTGAACAATTCACTAAAAAACCTGAATCCTCCAAAAAACAAGGTAATATACTTGAAAATTGCAGAGAGCAGATTTTTTTTTTTTTTTTCAAGACGGCATTTCACCATGTTGGTTAGGCTGGTCTTGAACTCCCGACCTCAGGTGCCCTGCCCGCCTTGGCCTCCAAAGTGCTTGGATTACAGGTGTGAGCCACCACGCCCAGCCAGATTTTTTTTTTTAAGGCGGAGTCTTGCTCTGTCACTCAGGCTCGGAGTGTAATGGCACAATCTTGGCTCACTGCAACTCCTCCTCCTCCTGGGTTCAAGTGATTCTCCTGCCTCAGCCTCCTGAGTAACTGGGATTACAGGCACCTGCCACCACACCCAGCTAATTTTTGTATTTTTAGTAGAGATGGGGTTTCACAATTTTGTTCAGGCTGGTCTCAAACTCCTGACCTTGTGATTCGCACACCTCGACCTCCCAAAGTGCCTCCCCCAGTGCACCTAAAATGAAGACAGGTGTGAGCTACTGTGCCTGGCATGGAGAGCAGATTTTAAGTGTTTTCACCACAAAACAAGGTAAATATGTCAAGTAATGCATATGTTAACTAGCTTGACTTAGCTACTCTGCAATGCACACATATTTTAAAATATTACACTGTATATCATAAATATATATAATTTTTATCAATTAAAATTTAAAAATAACTAAATGTCAGGAAACAGAATGAGAAAAATAACCCCAAAGGTAGAAATTCCCTGAGAGTATTAAGTCCCCAAAGCTAAGCCAATAATTTTTTTTCACTTTCCCTATTCCTCAAAGTTTAATGTCAAAAAAAAAACACCAAAACCAAAATAAAACAAAAAAACCTAAATATTCCATTTGCTGTAAAAATAAAGCCTCCACTAATGTTTCAGTAATGAGACAGACTACAAATCAGACAATGATCTTCACATTAACCACAGGATGACGAGAAGAGTCTCTCGGTAAACTAAGATTCACTCATTCACAAATAAGTCCCAAGTGTCTGATACATGCTAAGCACTGTTCTAGGTTCTGGAGACTGGAAAGTCAACAAAATGGATGAATACAGATATCTCCGACTGCAGAGCCCCAACTAAACCACTGCACACCACTCCTTCAGCACATATACAATGATGATCTCAGCAGTACTGATGAATTTACCCTCCAGCCAGCCAGTCTCTTAGCTCAGATGCTCCTGCAGGAAAATCTTCTCCAAGGGTCCTGGATAGGACTGCGAATTTAGTTTGCATGCTTGAAACAAGAGGGTCAAGAGTGATAGAAACCATGATCCTGGCTGGGGTCCCAGC
>CAUYQU010021014.1:0-40219 GCA_963574635.1 Cheracebus regulus
CTGGTCTCAAACTCCTGACCTCAGGTAATCCACCCACCTCAGCCTCCCAAAGTGCTGGGACTACAGGCATGAGCCACTGCGGCCAGCCGGATTTTTTTTTTAATAATTGGAAAAAAATCCATTTTCAATTGGCAATAGAAAGTCACTACGGATTCAAACAATAAGAAGTGTTTCAGTAGGAATGGCAAGACCAGGAAATTTTTTAAAAAGAGCTTTTGAATTACATAAAATACAAGGACTACTGTCCCTATAATTATTATAACAAATTAAGATGTTTCTATTCTTTCTGTGACATAGACATGTGAAATACAGGAGAAAGAAATTCTCTCTGCATCCTTGCCTCAATACAAATTTAGAATGGCACTGTGCCGCAAAGAAACTGGTGCTGGATGGTGTGACTATCAATCTCATTTCTTAGGAAGATGATGCTCATCATGCAGCAGCCAGAAACATGTTTTTTAAATTTTATTTGTATTTATTTATTTATTTATTTAGAGACAGGGTCTTGCTCTGTCACTTGGGCTGGAGCGCAGTGGTGTGATCATAGCTCACTGCAGTCCTGAACTCTTCAACTCAAGCAATCCTCCCGGCTCAGCCTCCCAAGTAGCTGGGATTACAGGTGTGAGCCATCACGTGCGGCCAGGAACATGTTTTTGAGCCATACTGATGGAATATTCTTTATTTTGGTCTGTCTTTTAGGACTGTACCCACAACCCATGGAAACTGAAGAACTGGAAAGAGAGGATCATAAAAAGAAATAAAACAAAACCCACTGCCATTTCTAAACGTTTCTGTTACCCAAAGTGACTGTGTTTTATGAAAGGCATGTGATACATCACCGAAGGTATTTTTTGCCATTTAAAAATACCAAACAGTAGTAACAGCTCAACAGCTAGGCTGCTACCACTTAACCTGCAATTTGGACAGTTTTGTGGGGATGAAATTACTTTGTCTTATGACACATGGAGCAGATGCTACTAATTAACACACAAAAATGCCTAAAACAGAGCTTTAAAAAACATAGGCGTTTGGAAACATAAGTAGAAACAGCTTCAAAGAATATAAGCAAGATGCAATAATACAATGAATGAAGAGTGTGTTTTTTTCAGATAGTCAATCAGATTATCAAGTTAATTTCATAGGCCTCCCTCTAAATAAAGTGTGGATTTGAAGGAAAATGCCTGATAAGTCTCACTTTTAATTTTTTTTTTTTGGTAATGGGAAGAGGGTAGCCCATATCAAATACCAGCCGGTACATTCTATAGGATGTCATATTCCTTCTGCTGTGCAACATTACGTTGTGCTGTAAATAAAAGGATTAAAAAAAGGCTGGGATGATTTGTTTTTCAAAGGTTGGGATACATTTGGGAAAGAGTTTTGAGGGACTTTGATATGTTCATGTGTATGGCAAATCTCTAAGAGAGGAGAAAGCACCATCTTGGCTCAAATTACATTTGACCACAGAACACTTTTTCCATAAGAAAGGTGCCACCAGTGGACACAGAGTGTAGATACTGACTAAACTACACCCTTGTAAACAATACACCAGGCCAGAGGTCCTCACACTTTTGGTCCTCACACTTAAAAGCTCCTTGGGGTCCTCAATACATTTTAGGAGTATAAAGTTTCCTCTACATGCCTAAAATTTATTGAGGACCCCAAGGAGCTTTTAATTAAGTGGATAATATTTAACAATTATTGTACCATATTAGAAAGTAAAATTGAGAAAAATGTAAAATATTCAGCTCATTTAATATACATACTAATATACCCACTGCATATTACATGAAATGGTATCTTTCTGAAAAAACAATTATATTTTTCAGAACGAAAAAGTGAGAAGAGTGACATCGATTTAGACCTTAGCAAATCTCTTTAATGCATGGTTTAATAAAAAATGATTAAATTCTCTTCTGGGCTTCTGAATTCAATTTTCTGTGATACGTTGTTTGGTTGAAATGTGTGGAAAAAATCTGGCCAATAGTTTCAGCAACTGTGGATATTCTTTTTTATATTATACCAAAACTCAACAAGTGGTAATTTCTTAAAGGAGAGCAGCACCATGGAATCTGAATCATATACACAAACTCTTTGTATTCTTTAATGTTAAATTAATTAGTCTATCTCGAACTTTGGATGCATCTTTAGCTAGGCGTGATTTTGTAACGTCATACACTGGTCATTTGGAAAACTGTATTAGTTCAGTGAATTATGCAAATCTTCCAAAAGCTGGCACATTTCATTACACAATATCACATATCATATAGCCTCTGATAAACTCTGCTACCCGCATATAAGAGAATGGGAATGGAATAGGTACATCATGCCTTAATATTATTAAAAATAATTTTGATTACAGCTCTCCCTCCAGAAAAGGTCTTGGGGATCCCCAAAGTGAGAACTTTTGACTAGGCAGACATTCTAGACTCCACAGACCCCTCCTGGAAGTAAAAGCATGGAACTCTGGGTTTCCTTCCAGCCATCAATTTCCATCATTCTCACCATTTGTCCTCTTGGGGATCATGGAGTACAACCTAACAAAGACCGTTAACCCATGTGGCCAAGAACATAAGATAAACCATGAGGGATATCTGTGGGTGGAAAAGCGGATTTACTGAGATTCTGCCAGGCAAGAATCTGTGACAAGTGTGTGCTTTTTGTTTTATTTTTATGGGTACATGATAGTTGTGTATATTTATTTGGTACATGTGATATTTTGATAGAAGTATACAATGTGTAATTGGTCAAATCAGGGTATTTGGGATATCCATCATTTCATTTCTCTTTGTTGGAAACATTCTAAATTCATTCTTCTAGTTATGTTGAAATACACAATAAATTATTGTTAACTATTGTTGCCCTATTGTGCTACTGAACACTATCTCTTATTCCTACTAATTATCTGTCGCTCTCTCTCGCTCTCTCTCTACACACACATATATATACATACATACATATACACACATATACATATATACATGCGTGTATGTGTGTGTGTGTGTGTATTTTTTTTTGAGACACAGTCTCGCTCTATTGCCAGGCTGGAGTGCAGTGGCATGATCCCAGCTCACTGCAACTTCCATTTTCCAGTTTCAAGCAATTCTCCTGCCTCAGCCTCCTGAGTAGCTGGGACTGCAGGCACGCTCCACCATGCCCGGCTAATTTTCTTTTTGAGTTTTTAGTAGAGACAGGGTTCCACCATCTTGGCCAGGATGGTCTCGATCTCTTGACCTCGTGATCTGCCCGCCTTGGCCTCCCAAAGTGCTGGGATTACAGGTGTGAGCCATCACCCCCAGCCTTTAACTATATTTTTATAGCCACTAACCAACCTCTCTTCATTCCTCCCTCCCCACTACTCTTTCCATCCTCTGCTAACCGTCTATTCTCTGTCTCCATAACATCACATTTGCCCTCATATGAGTGAGAATATGTGATATTTGTCTTTCTATGCCTGGTTTATTTCACTTAACATAATGTCTTCCAGTTCCAGCCATGTTGATGCAAATGACAGAATTTCATTTTTTTTTATGGCTAACTAATATTCCATTGTGTATATGTACCATATTTTCTTAATCCATTCCTCCATTGATGGAGACTTAGGTTGATTCCATATCTTGGCTATAATGAATAGCTGCAACAAACACAGGAGTGTACATACCTCTTCAATATACTGACTTTTTTCTTGTGGATATATACATGACTTTTTGTGTGTTTTTTTTTTGAGACAGTTTCCCTCTGTCACCAGGCTGAGTGAAGAGGCCCAGTCTAGGCTCACAGCAACTTCTGACTCCCGGGTTCAAGCGATTCTCCTGCCTCAGCCTCCCAAGTTGCTGGTATCACAGGCACACACTACCATGCTCAGCTAATTTTAGTGTTTTGTTTTTGTTTTTGTTTTTGATGGAGTCTTGCTCTGTCACCCAGGCTGGAGTGTACTGGCACAATTGGCTGACTGCAACCTCCGCCTCCCCAGTTCAAGTGATTCTCCTGTCTCAGACTTTCAGGTAGCTGAGACTACAGGCATGCACCACCATGCTCAGCTAATTTTTGTATTTTTAGTAGAGACGAGGTTTCACCATGTTGGTCAGGATGGTCTCGATCTCCCGAACTCATGATCCGACCACCTCGGACTCCCAAAGTGCTGGAAATACAGGTGTGAGCCACCTTGCCTGGCCATGACTTTTCTTTATCAAACACTTTCTTCCAATCTAGGCTTTAAGAATCTGGTTACAATTTCTTTTAACTAAAGGAACAAACTTTTAAAGTACACTGAAAGAATTCAGAAAGACCTTTTTCATGAAATCAGCTCATGAAGTAACTAGGTAAATTATAAATCACTATCTATTTAGTAAGGAAGTAGGCAAAGAGCTACTTAACAACACCGGTTATCTTTGGGGGGTAATGTACACATGCAATGGTAATGGCTAATATTCGCATGTTAAGGCCTGAGTTTCATTATCTCCTCTAAGCCTCAGAACCATCCTAGGCAGTGGACACTTTTATCATCCTCCTTCTAATAAATAAAGAAATGGAGGTGACGGAGCTACATAATGTACTCATAAGTGACAGATTCAGGACTCCAACCTCCGTTCGTCTGAGAGCAAAGACTCTCTACCCCCATCAGTCTGCTGCCTCCTTTCCAATTAATACTTGACTGAACTTCGGTAGACTCTTCCTCTGGCAAGTATTCCACAATCATGAAACACCCTTTTCACTTTCTTGTTTCAAAGTGAGGAGCTGGCTTGATGAATTGGCTCAGAGCCCACCCTAATATACGTAGGTATTGATGAGATTCTTTTGCCTCTCCAAAGCAGACTGGTTATCACATGGAAAGAGGAATCTCACTCGAAAGCCACACAAGCTGGATTCTGTGAGGTTAAATCTTTCGATTCTTTTTTTTTTTTTTTTTTTTTTAGAGACAGACAGAGTTTCACCATGTTGGTCAGGCTGATCTCGAACTGCTGACCTTGTGGTCTGCCCGCCTCAGCCTCCCAAAGTGCTGGGATTACAGGCGTGAGCCACTGCGCCCGGCCCCCATCTTTTGATTCTTACAGGGACAGGAGGATGGATCACTGATGTTCTATAAACAAAATGATGGTCTGTAAATTCAAGGTATCCTCAGCCCAGCCCGAATCCCCCGTTTATTCCTCTGAAAAAACATTTATGAAACAAGGTCAGCAAAATGCCAGTCATCTCTAAGGCACCACAGAAAGGCAAAAAGCTACACAGTGTTATCCTCTTTAAATGCTTTCTAACCCTTAGCTTCCTTGAGTCAGTTGATTCACCATTCACCTCTGTCTCCTTTGCTTCTTATTGCTCACCTCAAATGGCTTTCCTTCTGCTAGCCCACAATCATTAAAAACATACTGAATACTTTCTAGATTATTCTTAGTTATTTTTCAATGCCCGGCTCAAAACATTTGTCTTTGCCTAACCACTGCAGCTCAGTCTTCCCCAAAGTGCCTCTGGCCAGGGCTCCCATCAAGGTGGGCTTACCTGTGTGCTCTCTGACTCCCTATAATGTTGCCTCATTTGTGTGAGTCTCGGCTTTTGCAACTATTAATAGATGACAGGTGTTCTTAAGACCTTCTAGAGAAATCTCTCGCAGTGCACTCAGTGCCAGACACAAAATATCATGCTTGCTCTCATTTTTCTCTAATTGGGTGAGGACTACAGAACACAGGCATGTTTTTCATGTTGATTTTATTTTTAAACATCTTGCCTTTAGGTCTTGAGAGTCAAGACTATGAGCCTTGTAATTTAACCAGAAGCTTTAGATAGTATTAAAGAGAATCTGAATCTCTAGAGTACAGTCAAGGGTGTTCACTGAGAAGCTCCATGCTACTTTATCTGTGACATTTTCAGGGAAGAGAATTAGGTCTGTCCTACTGCAAACTGAAATAGAATAAAGTAGGATTGTATACTACCTCTTGGCAAAAAATGCTCCGCCATTCTTAATGATATCCATTACCTCCAGTTCCATGCCCTGTGCGAGTTTTTCATATATCTCTGTTTTCAATATGAATGCCACAAACTGGTATGGAGCTTTTAAAAAATTTAATTTAATCTAATTTAGAGATAGGGATCTCACTATGTTGCCCAGTCTGGTCTCAAACTCCTGTCCTCAAGCAATCCTCCCACCTTGGCCTCCTGGGTAAGGATCTTTGTAATGAATATTATCATTTGGATGACAAACTGCAGGATACAGAAGCCCAGAATCCACCCCATTTTCTTGGCATCATAATTGCTCTTTGAGAAACTGTGCTGTACACTTTGTATAAAATGAGAGAATGTAAATCAAGCAATAACAAAATCCTCCCATAGTATGTCAAACTCATGAGGCATTTCATTCTCCTCCAAAACCCTCCTTTCTCTCAGAAAACAAAGTAATTGAAGACATGTATTTTCAAGAAACACAGCTAAGAGCAGACTGTTTCTTTACCACATCAAACCTCTGAGCAGAAGAAGGGAGAACTGCTCTAATGTTCATACTAATGACTGTGATAGACTTTCCATTTGTAAGCTCCATTTACAGAATCACACAACTTTTTGCCTTCCTCTGAAACCTAACACTCTGATCTTACCCCTTTTTTGCATACATCACTCTTGGTGGAAATTTTCAACAACCACAAAGGTGGGGGAAGGGCGTGGCATACACTGACTCCTTAGTCATATTTCCTGATGTTGCCATTTTAGTGTAGTTCAAATATTTACTTATGGCAACACTTAATTATAATTTACAAAGCACGGTTCTCTTTTTCCATCCCGTAGAGCCCCCTTGGTATGCTCTACTACAAAAGGTAGTTTTCGGAATCACTGCTATTAATCAGTAAAGAACTGATGTCCCTATTTGGTGAACAGCAAATTGCTCCATTGCTCTCAGAAGTCTGAACTGAGCAATCTTTATTTTTTAAGTTCTGGGATACATGTGCAGAACGTGCAGGTTTGTTACATAGGTATATATGTGCCATGGGGGTTTGCTGTATCTATCAACCCGTCCTCTAGGTTTTAAGCCCCGCATGCATTAGGTACTTGTCCTAATGGAACTCAGCAGTCAGCAAAATACATGAAATTAGTCAGCTCAGACTAACTCTTTTTGCCTCTCTCCACATTCACATTGGAGGTGTCTGTACACCCTGTGCTCACTCCTGAGCACTAACCTGATACCCCAAACCACCCCACTGAACCTTACCACCCTCCAACCCTCAAGCCCCAACCAAGAAAGGGTAAGTCAAAGCAGAGAAGCCAGGGTGGGTGGTGAGAGAGACTCCTAGGTCCTGTCACTTCTGTGGGTCCACTAAGCCTTTCCTGGTACCCCAATATCACTAACTGGCCCAACCTAGAAACATGAGAATCAATTCCTCTGCCATCCCCCTTATTCCACAGGCAGCAGGTAGCAAATCCTATCAATTCTACTTCCGGTTATGCTCCGTGAGTCCTCCCCTTTCTGCCTCTCAGCAAGTCTGGCTCTGCCATCACTCACCCCTCGTGCCCTCTCACCCAGATGTCTGCCTGCTCCCCCGGTTCTCCGTTCACCTCTCCAGAATGCCACAAAAGCTGGCTCTAGAAAATACAGACCTGATTCTTGCATTTTCCAAACTGAAAACCCTGATGACTGCAGTGTACTCTCCAAACTATCACTAAAGAGGAAGGGGGATATAAAAAAATAAGCCAGTCAATTACTCTCTGTGATCCCAGCTTCCTCTGTGCTGTCAACAAGCAAGAAAAAAGAGATCTGGAGAAAACAGATGTGGAGGATACATGCAAAGGACCAAGAACAAGATTTTGCTCACATTTCCTTCTGGGTTTACTTGGCTCATCTGTATTTTGGGTCAGTTTTTTAGAAACTTCATTTGACTTTTAATCATTAAAAATGATCCTAGAAGCATGTCCTGTGAGATACTGCCAAGTCGCATTGATGCATTTCATTACTGCTTGAAAGGCCACATATTCAAAACACTACTAGAAGTCAGGCTAAAGAAAATAAAATGATTTTCGATATTTTTAAAGCAGTTACTAAAACAGAAACAAATGTTATTTTTAATCTCTGGCTCACTGTAAACTGACAAGATATGAATATGAATTTTACCAAGTAATGTATAATAACTGCTTCTGCTCACCACAACCACATGCCAACGACTCAATTTTATATTTCATTTCAATGTTACATGTGGAACGTATAATCTAGATTACAAACCATCCTCATTACAATCCATTAACTCTAGCTAGTTTTTGATAGCATGGTATCATTAACATAAAAAAGCTTAGTGAATACCTATCTCAAATATGCTTTTGTAAAAGTCACTGCAAAGTCTTACATTTCTACACCAGTGAAAAACAGTATCTGGGCTGGGCTTGGTGGTTCACGCCTGTAACCCCAGCACTTTGGGGGGGCCGAGGCAGGTGGATCATGAGGTCATGAGATCGAGACCATCCTGGCCAACACGGTGAAATCCCATCTCTACTAAAAATACAAAAATTAGCCTGTAGTCCCAGCTACTTGGGAGGCCGAGGCAGGAGAATCACTTGAACCTGGGAGATGGAGGTTGCAACGAGCCAAGATCACGCCACTCCCTCCAGCCTGGTGAAAGAGTGAGACTGTCTCAAAAAAAAGAAAAGAAAAACAGTATCTGAAAATTTGTAAGATGATGCCATAATTGTCCAGATGTTGGTCAGCTGGAGTCTCACTCTGTCACCCCGGCTGGAGTGCAGTGGCATGATCTCGGCTCACTGCAACCTCCGCCTCCTGAGTTCAAGTGATTCTCCTGCCTCAGCCTCCCAAGTAGCTGGGATTACAGGCAAGCAACACCATGCCCAGCTAATTTTTGTATTTTTAGTAAAGACAGGGTTTCACCATGTTGACCAGGCTGGTCTCGAACTCCTGACTTCAGGCAATCCACCCACCTCGGCCTCCCAAAGTGCTGGGATTACAGGCCTTAGCCACCATGCCCGGCCACTGAGTAGATTCTTTAGAAAGGAATTCTGCCAGGCAGCTCGTAGTGAGAAGTATCTGCTATGGACATGTCCTTAGGAAGTTTACACTCCAGCAGGGAGGAAAGCATGTACTCAATTGGCATTTTTTTTTTTTTTTGCAGTAATGTAACAGAATAAGAGAAGTACAAAAGAACTATAAAGTTTCAAAAGAGGAACAATTTTATACAGAGAGGATGTCAGAAAAGATTCTGATAAGAAAGTGGGCCTTAGGAACTCAGCAGATGGGAATTTTGAACTCTAAGTTTCTATTTCTAAAGTGAAACTAATCAATGTGTATCTAGAGTTAACCTTTACTGAGCAACTACTATGTGTTACAAAGTTCATAAATGTTATCTCTAAGCTTCCAAACAAACATGTAATAACAGCCTGGTTACAACCAGAGTTATTAACATTCCCAGAGTCATTAGGTCTTACTGAACATTAGTAAGCCAAAGGCATATTTATATCAACACAAGAGTTAGTCACACAGAAAAGATGACAGTCATTATTAATAAGAACAATCAAGGGTCAAAATTATTATATATTCTGAATATGAATATGGTTGCATATGGCAAGGATTTGAATATGCCAAAACACAAATCACATTCCCCGACATGTAACTGAAATGACAAGAACGTCAAGAACTTAAGTACATGTTTATTCTAACCTCTAACATCAGGATTGTGCAATGATTTCATTTTAAACTAAATGAGTAAAATGTACCTTTGTTTTAAAATAGGTTATTTGAGTTTCTACAGCAGTGTTTCTCAAAGTGTGATCCAAGGACCTTTTATGTGAAATGCATCACAGGAGGGCGCTCATTAAAAGTACAACCCCTGCCACCCCCACCTGCTTAACAGACTTTAGAGCCCAGGAATCTGAATTTTCAGCAGGACTAAGGTGCACATTCAAGTCTTAGGGCCTCTTGTCTAGAGTTTCCTCCCCACCTGTTTCCCTCTTGTTTTCTCCCTTATTGAAATGTGTCTTTGCCAATTTAAACAATTACTTTTCAACATCCTCCAAATGTTTTCTGCGTCATACGACATTAAAAGAAAAATTACTTCTAAAACACTAAAATTATACCACTGGGGGAAAAAAGGCTTTTTTTTAAAACCCATTTTTGTAGCTCTTCCTTTTCTACATCTAGCTCAAGTCAGCAAATTGTGGCTCTAGGAAACGCCTTTGAGTCTGTGGTAGGCAGGACAGTGGACCTTCAAAGATATCTGCATCCTAGTCCCCAGAATCGGTCTGTGAACAGGTGGTAAAAGGGGTTTCACAGATGCGATGACATTAAGGATGACATTAAGGAACTGGAGATGGAGAGATGATACAGGTGGGCCCAATGTCACCCCAAGGATGTTTAAAAGAGAAAGAGGAAGAAGTGTCAGAAAAAGAGTCACTTATGAAAAAAAAAGAGCACAGGGAGAGGCGACATTGATGGCTTTGAAGATAAAGGGTCCAGGAGCCAAGGAATACAATGGCCTCTAGAAAATGGAAAAGGCAAGGATATAAATTCTCCTCTAGAACCCCTATAGAGAATGCAGCCTGGCTGACACTTTGAGTCCAGCCTGATGAGACCTGCGTTGGATTTCTGACCTGCAGAACTGTCAGATAATAAACAGTGTTGCTTTAAGCCACCAAGTTTGTGATAAATTGTTAGAGCAGCAATGGAAAACTAACACAGGTGCTTTGAAGAAATGAAAATAAACACCCAGGTCACCTCTAACACAAAGACCATGGCCCAGCCACCCACATACTTTCTGGTTTCACCAAACATATAAAGACAGAATCCCACATATTCATTTGCTACAAATGAGATATGGCCCAGGTAGTTGACTTTCAAGCAATGCTCCTCTTTTCTCCATCTCCTTCCTTATCCTCCTCTTCCCACTCACACCTGCAGCTTACCTCCTCACCTTTGTCAAGGCAGGCTGATTTATCAGCTTGGAAACTAGGAGAAGGAAAGGGTCTAAGGCAGGGTTTCTCAACTCCGGCACTATGGACATTCTGGGCCAGATAATTCTTGATTGAGGCAGAGGACTGTTTGGTGCATTGTAGAATATTGATTGATTGACTGATTTTTTTTAAAAAATTACTCATTCATTCACTGAAGAGACCCCTGACTCAGCTGCTCAGGCTAGAGTACAGTGATGCCATCACAGCTCACTGCAGCCTCAAACTCCTGGGCTCAAGAGATCCTCCTGCCGTGACCTTCTAAAGTGTTGGAATTACAGGTGTGATCCCATGCACCCAGCCCCACTGCAGGATACTCAGCAGCATTTATAGCCTCTACTCGCTAGATGCCACTATTGCTACCCTGCTGGCCCATTTGGGACAATCAAAAAGTGTCTCCAAACCCTGCCAAATGTCCTGAGAGGGCAAAATGGTCCCCAGTTGAGATCCACTGGTTTACAGAATGTGGCAGTTAACATGGTGGTTTGTGTTCTATCCATCAGTTCCCTCCAATACACAGAAATGCTCCAACATGTGTGTGTATATATATATATACTCTTACATTGCGGCTGTTCTCATTCAAATGAGTCTCCCAAGGATTCAGTCTGTTTGACATTTTAAAACAGCTCAAACTCAGAATTCAACCACAGACCTTTTTTTTTAACGGCCCCATTCCACTTATTCCCACCCACAGACAAGGGGAACATGGCTTTTCCATAATGACCCGCAGACCAACCTAGCCAACAAGCTCACAATCCTTCCATGCCGCTGCTATAGAGGCACAGAGGTCAGCGTTTGCTATTCAACTGTTAGAGAGAACTTTCTGAAACTTTATTACCTAGACCTCATTAATAAAAATCTTTTCAATTGGAAGTTTTAGCACAGTGTAGACCAAAGAGATCAATCACTGAAAGGCTGGCTCTGATGGCAAAACGGATGTTTTGGAATGAGACCCTGGGAAATGGCCACCATACTGGAGTAAGAAATCAATGCTCCTAGAGAAACACATCATTTCCTCAGCAAGTTTTTGCCAAGAACATGACTTAAACAAACATGTGAAAAGATCCTGTTTTGTGTAGTTCTGAATTCTGCTCAGACTTTCAATTTCAATTTCAAAATAACAAAGCAGTAAACTGGAAACATAGCTCCCATTCTTTCTGAAATCTTAAACAAAGTGCAGCTTCCAAGGTTGGATGTGAAACTGACAGGCACACAACTCATCGGGTAGAAGGCTGCAGCCCAGCAGAACTCTCTGAAGTCTAGGGGGAGGTGGGTATCTGTGTTGTAGATGGGTGACTTTACAGAATGTGCTTCCAGGAATGTTAGTATACACACCTCTGGCATCTCAAAGTAACCAATGGCTTTTTAACAGATCCACTTTACGACAACCTTTGGAGATTAACACTTAATCAACTGGTGCCTTAGGAGTTAGTGCTAAGACTTCATCATTTCACATTTTCTCTCAAAAGCCTTTCTTCGATCATACCATATTCCTATAAAATCTGAAAATATCACATGATATTGGCCTGATGGCACTCAACTTATGGCACACATGAAGGGGAAAGGAGCAGGAAAGCACTGTGCCCAGCCTCCAATATAAATATATGTAGGATCCATCCCCAGAGAGGGGGGGATGGATCCTACATATATTTAAACTGGAGGCTGGGCACGGTGACTCACGCCTGTAATCTGAGCACTTCGGGAGGGTGAGCAGGTGGATCATTTGCTGTCAGGAGTTTGAGACCAGCCTGACCGGCATTGTGAAACAACATCTCTATTTAAAAAAATACAAAAATATTAGCCGGGCATGGCAGAGCACACCTGTAGTCCCAGCTACTCTGGAGGCTGAGGCAGGAGAATCACTTGAACCTGGGAGGTGGAGGTTGTGGTGAACCAAGACTGCACCACTGCACTCCAGCCTGGGCAACAGAGCGAGACTCTGTCTCAAAAAAATAAATAAATAAAAATGAAATAAAATAAACTTGTGATCCAGAGCACTGCCAAACCAGAAGCTGACAGGGTTATGGGGAAGGAACATACACATCATCATACATGTCTCCAATATAGAAAAATGCTGAATTCCCAAGTGTCACCTTATGAATGAAAACATCAAGGCAGGTAACACCACGAAGGCAGTCTCTCTAATCTGGCTACCCAAATAAGGCGACTAATGCTCATCAACAGGGTAGTATTACTTTGGTAAGTGTTGGTGAATTTGCAACTCAATGAAAAAAAATATACAACTGAAGATTTCTAAAAGTTTATTCACTAACTTGCATTCACCCCTTTTACATGGCTAGTCAAGAAGAGCAAAAGGATGCTCTTCTATGGATTGAGACACAGGTTCTAAGACCCTGCCAGATTCAATATCCTCTAATCTTTTACTTCAAAAGTTGCTGAGGTATACAACACAGTTGTATAAAAATAATGTACAAAGTAGCATATTATTTCAAAGCCCACAATTACCAGCCTATGAAAACCAACTCTTGCTGGTATTAGCACTGGTTTCGTACATCCTTTTAAAAATGTTACGGACACTGAAACATCCTATTTCCGCAGTCAGCATTACTGAGTGCCTACTTGGTCCTAGACCCTGAGGATACACATGAATAAAATATGGTCCTTGCACGCTCCATCCAGTTGTGGGGAAAATAAACAATGACAGAGTGTGCCACGACTGTGAAAGAGGAAAGCAGTCCAAGTGGTGGAATGGATTCTTCTTCCTATAAAAAGAATATAAAATTGGGTTTCCTGGCTGGGCGCAGTGGCTCATGCCTGTAATCCCAGCACTTTGGGAGGCTAAGGCGGGAGGATCACCTGAGGTCAGGAGTTCAAGACCAGCCTAACCAACATGGAGAAACCCCATCTCTACCAAAAATACAAAATTGGCCGGGCGCGGTGGCACATGCCTGTAATCCCAGCTACTCGGGAGGCTGAGGCTGAGGCAGGAGAATTGCTTGAACCCAGGAGGTGGAGGTTGCAGTGAGCTGAGATCACACCATTGCACTCCAGCCCGGGCAATAAGAGTGAAACTCCATCTCCAAAAAAAAAAAAAAAAAAGGGTTTCCTATCCTGATCCCCAACTCAAAAATTAAAGTTTCGGTTGTGGATTGCTTGTTGTGATAAAAGAATTTCAGTATGATTCCTTCTGGTTGGAAATATCTTCCTACCAGATTTAACTACAAAATTGACCTCTACTCTGGAATGTTCAACTAACCAAGAAAAGTATTACACCAACACCAGTAACTATTTTTTTTTCCT
The DNA here is from genome assembly GCA_963574635.1 of Cheracebus regulus. Taxonomy (NCBI): domain Eukaryota; kingdom Metazoa; phylum Chordata; class Mammalia; order Primates; family Pitheciidae; genus Cheracebus; species Cheracebus regulus. Next base: position 14,185 of record CAUYQU010021014.1, read on the forward strand.
ATTCCATCACAAGATTGGGGATATCATGGCTCCTTTCCTCTTACGTCCACTGCACCCGCTACTGTATTTTGTAACCTTTCAGATCTAGGCATTTATCTTGTTTTGCTTTTTCGTGTTATTTTCACTTAACTAGTTAACACTTTTTTTAAAAAAACAATGAATGAATCATGTCTGTAGTGGCCACGGTGAGCAAAGCACCATGGGAATGTGAAAAGGAACATGAGGTTGTCCTTGTCCTTAAAGATTTCCAACATGAGTCAGGGAGACAAACATGTAAACAAACAATACGGTGTGAATCAAGGGGAATGCGGATGAGTGCTGAGAGATGACAAGCAAAAACTCTGCTGGCAGAGAGCTCCCAGCGGCAATACAGGCATTAATTACCTGTGCTCTGGGGGAGGGGAGTCTTCTATTTTTTGATTTCCTCTCCCCAGAATCCGTGCTATTTGAAAATCCCACGTAGGTAAGAGGACAGGGAGGCACCCAAAGCTTAGCCATGTTATTTTTACAAGTAAACTATGTAACTGCGTTTGATTTTTAATACTTAGATAAAAATTATTTTTTAGCCCTTTGCTTATTGAATTTTCTCTGTCCTAATCGTTAGGTCAGGAGTGGTTTCCAGTAGGTGCTCCTCAAAGAGCAAAAAGATGGGTATACAACACTTGTATAGTAGGATTTTTTTTCCAAGTCCTGTTTATATCACCTGTTTTGCCTGTATCTTGTTTCATTCACACCAGGAAAAGTTGATACATTTGTGAAATGTATGAGATTTAATATGAACACTTGATATGTTCATATTGAACTTTGATATGAACATTTGTCCTTTTAAGCAGCTAATTCCTTTTTAAGCAGCTAAATGTTCACCTATAATTGTCTTTCACTAGATGACTAATTGTGGATGTAAGCAAGACAATTGATGAAATTCAGATAGAATTGTTTATAATTTTCTATGACTGCTCTTAATTCATTCTGTTTTTGTCAGTCATCATACCCTATTTTATATATTTACAGTGCACTTGAAATTGTCTATGCAACTTAAAAAAACTTAAATCGTTGTCTGAAAAGTGGTGCATCCGAATGAGATTTTTTTCTTGCAACTTTTATCAGGGGCTTTTTGTCTAAAAACTTGCTGCTCTAGACAAAATGTTTTTAGCATGAAATTCTAGCAATAATATCAGATCTATCTTTTCTTTGCCACTTAATTTTACCAACAGCGAAAAGAAGGGAAACAATAGTTTCTTCATTGGATTGAACTATTTGAATTTTGCCAGTCAGAAATGGTGGAAACAAAGTTGTGAGGTAGATGTCATGTGGCAAAAATGCAGGTTAACTTACTCTTCTATGGCAGAATACAAATGAAATATGTCCAATGCCAATGTTTACATTACTTTTAGGATTTCCATTGACTATCTTATTTTTTCATATTCTGACTTCTTGGATATATTTATTTTAATTCCTTTTGATTTTGAGAAAATGTACACAGTTGTATCAATACTAAAGTCTTAGCCAACTATTACATATTTTCAGCTATTTAGGTAAATCCTATTTCAAATTTATACTAACAATGCCACATAGTATACAATCATTACCATTTTCATTCTATCTTATATTAGAAGATGGCTTTTAAGCCAAAATATTATCTTCTTACTTACAGTTAGTTTGATATGCTATGCTCACAAAGAACCTGGCTGTCTTTTGGCTGGGAGATTCCCAGCTAAAAAAGAGAAATCAGAGACAGAAAGCTGAGTAGGAACATAGGATGGGGAATTAAGATTGACCTTCGCGGAATATTTTTATTATTCCTAAGAGATCTGAATAGTCAGCATACTAATAATTTTCTGATTTAAATATAAGTAGACATCACTATTTTAATTTCACCAAAAATTAAAAAAAAACACTCTTTAATTTATCAAAGGAAGGTAGGGAAAGAAAAAAAGAAAGGAGTAAAGGAAGAAAAGATGGATGGATGGATGGATGGATGGAAGGGTGGAATGACAGGTGGATGAAGGATAGATGGATGGATAGGAAGATAGATGAATGGATGGATGGATAGATGCATGAATGGGTGGGTGGGTAGATGACTGAGAGGATAGACGGATGGGTGGATGGGTAGATGGATGGATGGAATAATACAAAGGAGGAAGAAAAAAAGGGAGAAAGGGAGGGACAGAAGTAGGGAGACCAAAAGGAAATATAGTGGAGTGAGTTTTTATGTGGGTGGTTAAGTTCAAAAGACAAGCAAAGGTCATATATAGTCAAAATTAACTTTGAAACCTTTGGCTTTCTCATAAGATATTGCACACATGATTTATGTACACTGCACAATCCTTTACAGCACTTTTCATGTACACCAAAGTCTGAAAACTATTGGGTTAGACTACAGGAAAGAAGTCGATGGTAGAACAAATGAAAATGTCTGTGCAGTCAAACCATTCCTCTTTAAAAATTAAGTATGATATCACTACAGTTAAATGGATTAGATAAAAATCAGTAAAGTATTGGTGCTTTCCAGCAAGTATTATTTTATTCTGTTGTAATATTAAGCTTCTTTAACTTTAATGCATATTAACAAATTTACTACGGTTAAAGTTAAAGGAATTGTAGCATTTCATATTGAGTTGATAATGTGGTAATATTAAGTGTATTTTTTTTTTTTTGAGATGGAGTCTCACTCTGTCACCAGGTTGGGTACAATGGTGCAATCTTGGCTCACTACGCCCTCCACCTCCCAGGTTCAAGCAATTCCTCTGCCTCAGCCTCCCGAGTAGCTGGGATTACAGGCATGCGCCACCACACCCAGCTGATTTTTATAATTTCAGTAGAGATGGGGTTTCACCATGTTGGCCCAGGATGGTCATGATCTCTTGACCTTGTGATCTGCCCAACTTGGGCTCCCAAAGTGCCGGGATTATAGGCATGAGCCACAGCACCCAGCCACACATAATTCTTAAACAGCCAGAAAAAAGATGAAGTATTACAATGAATATGGGACATGGAACATGCCGAAAGATTGAAAGATTGTTTATTCCCTCTCTTTAGGACTAAACTGCTGTGGGCCTAAAGAAAAAAAATCAATTTCTTTTCTTTTTTTCCTTTTTTTTTTTTTAGACGGAGTTTCACTCTTGTTGCCCAGGCTGCAGTACAATGGTGCCATCTCGGCTCACCGCAAACTCTGCCTCCCAGTTCAAGCAATTCTGCCTCAGCCTCCCAAGTAGCTGGGATTACAGGCATGTGTGACCATGCTCATCTAATTTTGTATTTTTAGTAAAGATGGGGTTTCTCCATGTTGGTTAGGCTGGTCTTGAACTCCCGACCTCAGGTGATCCACCTGCCTTGGCCTCCCAAAGTGCTGGGATTACAGGCATGAGTCACTGCACGTGGGCTAAAAAATCAATTTCATTATTTTAGAAAGCATAATATTCCACCATTCATTATTTCTTTGAGAATGGTTGGAATTATTACATCAATGAGAGGTTAGCCTCTATTGATTGAGTGATTTCACTAAAAAAGTTAAACCAGTGATTTGAGCTAAAATGAGTGGTTTACAATTTTACAAGACCAAAAATTGTGTATGGTATATCGTTAGGTGAAAGGAATGTAGAATTTAGGAGCTACCTAATAAATTCCAGAGCAAAGGAGACACAACAATGATGACTGTTATTTCTCCCCACCAAAGAGCCAGTGCTCCAGTTGACCCCAGGATCTTCTATTTCATTGCTGTTGTAAGACTCTATCTCTGTTCCTCTCGGCCTTTTGGAAGAAAAGGTGTCACTAAGGACAAGGGAACAAGAATCTGTGTCAATCAACAATGCCCCTGAAGTAAACCAGGCGGGTCCACACTGCACCGTCTCCACTGTAATTCTATCCTGAGAAACCAGAGCACAGGACCAGAGCCATGCTTAAGCCTGCAGTGTAGGGTGACGCCATGGGCTCACGTGACAGGCTGCCTCTCCAAAGCTGTCACCGTCAGCAGTATTTAGAGGAAAGGAAAAAAGTTGTAACAAGTGTAACACAAACATTAAGGAATACCAAGTCAGAGCCAATTAGGATGACAATTTGGCACTCCTGCTTCATGCATATGAAAAAGGATCCGCCATCAATGAGCAATAATGCATGGGATTTGCGGGAATGCTCTAACTTCAATACATCAAAGACACTGCTGCACACCTCCGTCTTTTTTATTCCCATTAGCTCACCCTTGTCTGGATGAAAGAGCTCAGTGAATCAATTGCTTCTGTTGAACTGTTTATATATTTTTCAAGTCATGATTAGGCCATTAGTCACTGAGCATATTGCACAGTAAACTAGAGTAACTGCCATTATGCAACTCCCCAAGAACATACAGAGAGCATTTACAGTGAGGCCAAAGTGCCAGCAAAATGTGCAACGGAGATTATTTATCACAATTCTAAGAACCGTGCATTTAGATGCCAAATAAAATATACACGTGGCAGACACAGAAGTTGAGGGGGGAACGATGCATGATTAAAATACCAATATCTGCTCTTCTGAATATATTAGAGCCTGAATATGAAAGTTCCCCTGAAACATAACTGAATCTTGAACTCAGTCTCATTTAGCTTGGTTAGCAGCTATATTCCTTCCCAATGTGCCCCACACCTGCCAACATCTGTATCTGAGCACACTCAATGCTGGGTCTAACATGAGGAATTTCCCTTCTCCTTTCTTACTAAGGATTTCTCAGGCTCAGGATCACCCCTTACCCAAGCCCTTGGATAATTCAGTAGAGGCCCATGGGGAAACCTAGAGCTCTCCAGATTTCTTTTTTCTTTGAGATGGAGTCTTACTCCATCACCCAGGCTGGAGTACAATGGCGCAATCTCAGCTCACTGCAACCTCCGCCTCCCAGGTTCAAGTGATTCTTGTGCCTCAGCCTCCTGAGTAGCTGGGATTACAGGCATGTGCCACCACAGCCAGCTAATTTTTGTATTTTTAGTAGAGATGGAGTTTCACCATGTTGGCCAGGCTGGTCTCAAACTCCTGACCTCTGATGATCCATCCACTTCGGCCTCCCAGAGTGCTGGGATTGCAGGTGTGAGCCACCACACCCGGCCTCTCCAGGGTTTTCTGAAGCCACATAGACTTATATGTTTGAGGATTCCCCATTCAAAATCATAAAGAACACTTATAGAAGAAAAATAAAACAATATGTAAAGTGGCATTTATCAGGACCCTAAGTCACATTCACATACATTGCCCATGATAAGCCAGTGACAAATATGATTGAAGTTTTTAAAGAAAATGTGCAAGGGATCAGCTACTCAAAACCTCCCAGCAGGAGAAAGAGAAATAAGGGACCATGAGCAAGAGATCATGGTCTCCACATTTACTGTACAAGCAGTAACATAAGCAAGAGGCTTCCTGAGAGTGTTTTATAGTATTTTACATGGCAAGATTGTTCCTCTTCGGTCTGTTAATCCTCACTTTCCTGCTTCTATTCATATGCTTTATATGTATTTATTTGTTGAGTTATATATTTCAGCTGAACTTGGAATGACAGTTATTTTTAAGAGGCTGCCAACATGGGTCAGGAAGAACCTCAGAAACCTGGCTCACAGTTGCTCTGGCATAAGGAGCTTTGACAGCCAAAACCAACCAGAAAGTTGATGAGATCTAGGTTTCCAAAACACTAGAGAAAAGGCATCCTTTGCTTTCTCCCATCTGGCCATTAAAAAAAAAAAAAGAAGGTTATTTACGAAAGAGGACTCTTTTTGTAATACAATCAATCACTTCCTTGTGTGTTTAGAGTTCAAATCTAAAGTCTGTATGTCTTCTAGCTTAGAGCAAAATGTAGGTTTCTTGACCTTGGACCAGAACAGCCTATGGGAGAGCAATGGTGCCCAACGGGCCAGCACACAGCTGCTTTCTCAATTCACAGCCCTGAGCTTCTTCACAGACAGCCTTCCAAAACCAACTGTGGCTGTTATAATAAAGAGGGCAGTTTCTCAGCTTCAGTGCCTCTAAAGTTATTTCAACTTTCCACCTCTGCTAACTACACTGCAGGAACTTTTCACACTGAACTCTCCTTAATATTCATAAGGCAGAGATGTTCAGAAGAAAAATTTCTCACTCCTCATCAGAGCTGAAGACCTGAGTCCTTTGTCTTCCCTATTCTAAAGATCACATTGAAGGGATTTCTGGGCTACCTGAAAGTGTTTATGAAACAGACAGACTCTTGGATTTAGGCTTAGGACAAGCAAACCTTTCATATGAGTCCTTAAAAACAGACAGTGCTCTGTTTGTATCTTTGAACCCCATTCTAGTACAAACATGCTTGGCAACTAGGCCTGAGGGTTAACCAGAGAGCTTTCTTCTTGGCAAACTGCTCTGCCACCACCATGGGCATTGCCACGCCAGGATCCCTGCAACTTTCCTTTCTTCCTCTGTTACTCGGCTCCTGTCCCCTGAGATAGTATCTGTGCCCAAGCTGCAGGGGTTGAGGTCACACATCTGATGCCAAGGAGCTGTCAGCGCCTCCGGCAGTGGCGCAGTTCATGGTTCATGGTTCTTCTCCTGGCCCCTCCTTTGGTCTGGCACGCGGATAGAAAATTGCTCTTTTTTCATTGTTTGTTACTCAGAGGCAGACCATGGGGCCAACGAATCCAGCCCATGGTCATAGCTTGAAGGCACAGGGATATCTAGAAGTCACCCCCCAAACTTCAGGGACTATTGTCAAATCTGTTAGGGGTACAGACATATTTCTCAGATCTCCTTTGGAAAGATCTTTGACTGCTTAACAGGGGTCCTTGGAGATGATCAAATCCATAACCCCCCTCTCATTTTAAAGTTTTCTTTATTGGATTCTTTATGGGAGACGAAGTTCCTTATTGAATTGCTTCGTGTGGACACACGATGATGTTTTCTAGGGATTTATTGAAATTGGAGAGTCGGAAGTGGTCTGAAGAATTATTTAATTTAGTGGTCCTGTGAACTGAAATTGCCTAATAGCTGTTGTCACATAAAGATTCTCAAGTCTCAGCCCCACCTTCTCTACCCAAACCCTTGGCTAATTCCATAGAGGCTTGTCTCACTCTGTCACCCAGGCTGGAGTGCAGTGGCTCTCCAGGGTTTTCTGAAGCCACATTTGAAAACCACTTATATAACCCAACTTCCTCATTTTCCTAAGGCTCAGGGAACTTCAGTTATTTGCCAAAGGCCACACAACAGTTAATGACAGGCCTAAGACTTCCACCCAGTTCCCAGCATGCTCAACCAATGATGGTCTCTGCGTATACTTTCTGAGAATTTAGCATTCAGTAAAACCTCAATCATTTACTTTCTGCTAATAGAGATAATGTATTCTTAATGAATATATAATTCAATTTCCTTGAATGTATTATATAACCTATAAAAATTTTAGGATCTTATTAGCAAGTTAAATAGCTCCTTTCTTAAATTAGGGCTTTTTTTTTAGAGAATTAAGGATTCTTCATTAATTCACCTTCGTGTTCTAAGAGTGATAGAGACTTCATGGGAAACAAATCAGAAGCACAAGTGAGTGAAATTTTCTTTAGGACAACGAAGGAAATGGTCAATGAATTAACGTATTTGTTAGCTTCTACAGACACACACACATACACAAACACTCTCCCACTCCTGGCTCCAGAAATTACTTGTAACTATGTGGGAAGGAATTTAAATGCTTTCACTGTTATGTCAGGTAAATCTGTAAGTGTACTATCAATTTCTTCCGCATCAGTATCCCACTTTGTTCACTAGTGCCATTTGTATATTAGCTTGTAATACATACTAATCACGAAGCAATAAAACTGCATTTTGCCAAACTTTAAAAATGAAGGCTTTTGCCCAAAGACACTGATATCCCCATGCCACCACCTCCCCGCCCCCATTATTCAGAATAAGCGGAGTGTGGAGCATTGGGTTTTCCCTTTCTGGGGAGGAACAAATGAATGAGTAACTAGTGAGGGCGCCTTAGGGAGTTCCCCCACCTACAGACTATGAGGCATCTTGATTTGAAAGGAATACACAATATTGCTGCTGCACCCACACCACACCACACACACACACACAAACACTTTGAAAGTTGACTTCTTACATAAAATCCAGCAGCACTCCCTGCCAGAATCTGAAGAAAAGAATATTATTATTACTATTATTATTTTACTAGCAAGGCCTTTCAGGGGGTTATGCATCATTCAATTGAGCCTAATTGATACACCTAACACATGTTTACAAGGTAATAAAAATGAAGTTAGAATCTACATTGAAACAAATCAGGGAACAGAGGAATCAGTCATTATTCATTCTTTAAACTGTAAAAATTGAAATGTTCTCTAAGCATTATCAAGCCCTAAACAAAAATATAATTTCACAAAGCAAAGACATTTCATCTTTCAATAAATTATTTTAAGGACAGGAAGCACTGACTTTAGCTTTACTGGTATATTGATTTATTATCTCTGTTCTTAAAAATGGAATATTTCCAGGGACAAAAATTATAAGTAATATACGATTAATGTGATTTAATATATTTAAAAAATATCTGACATTTCAAAGAATATATCTTAATACAGAATATTCTTAATTAAAAGTTCTGTATTTTTGAAAAGTCCTCCATATATGCATGCCAATTCACAAAAATGCAAATTCCAAAAATTACTCAAAATACATTGTCTTTTAGCTTCTTGATACTATATTTTGCAGTGCATGGTGGCAAAGGCAATAACGTTTTCAGTAATACCTTTTTACACAGATTATTTATAATCATCCCAAAACACATATAACAGAGTCTTAAATTTTAAAACCATATCAGATGCTAAAATATACAACCTATCCTTCCAGTCCTTTCCTAAAAAGTAGACACACACTTCTGAAGTTGTAGAACCAACAGGGGTCATTTCAAATCTGATAAGGCACTGGGAATTAGTGAATGATCTTAACAATACTTGCCCTAATTAAGAGCAATAAGAGAGGCATCCATCCAATATCCCGGGAGACAGCCAAGTTTCTGGTTGTGTAATTATTCACCTCACAGGGATCCACCTTGAAGGCATGCAACACACAGCTTTACACAGATTATGCTGAAAAGAGATACTGTATAGAAGGAATTACTTAGGACATGCGGATGTCCCTGAAATAAAGATTCTTTACCACTAGAGCTACTCAGTATTTCTCTACACTAGAGACAGAAAAGATTAAATAACATACTCATATGGGAAGTCAATTATTCCATCAATAAAAAGCAAGAGACCTTAAGAGCATTTCAAGGCAAGATCTTTTAAAGTCCTACAAATATTTAAGTATAACCTCTCTACACTTTTTTTAAACACAGTTTATTTAAAGATATAAGGAAAGTCCATCAAATAAACAAGAAATATTTACTGAGAACCTCCTATGTGGCCAGGATTATGTTTCTATCTAAGTCCCATGAACTTGGAGCATATTTACAAAATCATTTAACTTTATAAAGTATTTCAGTGAATAATGCAGTCTTCCAAAATGTGCATGGGGCTGTAATTCCATCTAGTTTCTATGATGACACTATAAGCCTTGGATAGAATTACAATCTTAATGGGAACAATCAGAGTGCACTACTCCACATGCCGGGAGAATTCAGAATGAACTCAACTTCTAAAATAATAAGCACCAAGCCACTGGCATGTAATTACAACCAGGAGGCCAAGCTGTCTGCTGGCCGGTATATAAGAAATGTTCAGTTGAAAGTACCATCTTGCCTTATTGTAGCAAAACCTATTTAATGTATCTGAAAAACCTCTTCCTCTCCAAAATTAAACTTTCAACTTTCGTGATGAGAAAATTCACACAAGGGTCTACCACACAGAGGTGATATATATCGGGTGATGACCAGATTGTCTGGATGCCAGCAATAAAATCTAAGAATCTTCTAATACCACCTACATGCACCTCAAATTTAAACCCTGAAAAGTACAATGTATTCAGAAACAGGAAGAAAGAAATTATGCTCAAGAGCCCTTTGAAATTACTGGCATCTCTTCTAATTCTTTGGGGCTAGTCTGACATTTATTAGCATAAACAAAGCAAAGTGCCTTGTGTCTGCAAGAGGGGAAAAAACAAACTTTAGCTAGAGAGACTGAACCCAGAGTTTTGTACAAAAAAAATCAGTTTAGAAACGGATTTAGAATTTCCCAGGGAAAACAAAAGACAGTGACACTATGAATCAGCATTTTTGTATAAGCAACTTGGTATAAAAGAAAAAATACACACACACATACACACACACACACACACACACACACACACAGAGGATACAGTTCCATGAGGAATGAAGACACAAATACCTACAAATTCAGTCTGTGTATTTCTAATTAGAATTAAAATGGCTTCTATGATCTTTTTGTGCCTTCTTCATACCTAACTTTATCTGGTACTCACAGAGGTCACCAAAGCTCTGGACAATCATAGCAACCAGAAAACCAAAGAAAACAAACACCTCTGGCAGAAATCCTCACCAAACAAAGTATAAGCCATAAAGAAACTACACTTTCATCGGGCACTTTTAACTTAGCCATGCTTCTATCTGCAAAGGCATAGGACAAGTCCATGAAAACTGAGTTCATGGAGGCCTCCTGTGGGTTATGTGTCCTGGGTTCCAGCATAATCCCAGATTAAGAACTTACTATTAACATTAGCTCTTCAATTTATTTTCATGATCCAGGGAATTTTGTATACTGTATCACAGTGGTTACCTAAAAAGTAACCAGATAGGAAGCAGTAAAACAATATTGATGAATTTCCATGAGAATAAGACATATCATTTAGCAGCTTTGCTTAAAAACCTTCGGGCTAAACAAACAAAAAAGGACTAATGCAATATCTGTCTCTTGGGGTTTCCCCACCCTATGACTTGAGAACATACAGTCAATATAAGTAAATAAAGAAACAATTGTTGAAAGAGCCCTGAAGTGACAGAAAAAATGGAGGTAGCGTTCTAAGCTCAACTCCAGAGTCAAGTTGGTACAGAATACCAACTGGATGAATGGTTCAAAGTTCCCTAGTTGAGGGTCTCTATCTCGACGACAGATAAATCTCCTAACTTTGGCCCTCTCTATAGAGCATCAGCTAAATCCAGCAATGGTGAAGCAACTGCTCTACACTATAGGCTGAATAACTTTTCACAAGTGTAACATCCTGTGGATGGAATATGGCTAGCCTTGCTCAACATAATACTGCAAACCAAAAACAGGACAATTGTGAAAGGAGAGAATTTTGTTTATGTCCCCTTTCCGGAAAATATTCTGGGTGACATCCAATCTGCTTTTACCCAGCTCACTTATTTACAAGTGGGGCTACCTAAAATGCAATGCCATTCTAAAACTACCAATAAGCTACTTTGTAAAATCGTTTAATAACTTGAGATTCCCATTTATGATATGACAACCACCAAAACTTGACTAGACATCTCTCTCCTTTGTCTAGGTGCTTTACTAAAAAGAAGCATGGAAATAGACTTGGAGTTGCATGTGTGTGTGGTATGTATACATGTGTATTGCCTGTGTATGTATGTAGTATATGTGTATATGTGTGCATGTATGTGCAGATATGTATATGTGTACTCTGTGTGTGTGTCTGTGTGTATTCAAACACACTGTTTTTCCTATACGCAGCAGGAATTTTCTATCTGGCATATCAAGACAATACATACTCTTTTGGATGGAGCTGGTGAGTCAGGCAGCGTTTTGGAACTGCAATGCTTGAGTCTGCGTGACTCACGAGGAAAGCAAGTTTGAGGTCTGAGACTGTTCTATCAAAATGGGAAGAAGTGTGAAAGAAGATGGCTTTTTCTAATTTAAATTTTTATGTTTTATATTACTTTATTTTTTTTTACTTTTGAGACAGTGTATCGCTCCCTTGCTGAGGCTAGAGTGCAGTGGCATGATCATAGCTCACTACAGCCACACACTCCTGGGTCCATGGAATCCTCCCACCTCAGCTCCTGAACAGCTGGGACTACAGGCAAGAGCTACCACACACAGCCAATTTTTTCTTTTTCTTTTTTTTGTAGTGATGGAGTCTCCCTATGTTGTCCAAGCTGGTGTCAAACTCCTGGACTCAAGGGATCCTCCCACCTTAGCCTAGATCTTTATTTTTAATTGACAAATAATAACTACATATACTTATGGTTTATAATATAAAGTTTTGATATATCTACATACACCATAAAGTGACTCTATTAAGCTGATTAACATGTCCATCACCTCACACACTTTTTTATAGCGAGAACATTTAAAAATCTATTCTTTAACAATCTTGAAATATATAATACCCTATTATTACTAGGGTTAATAATGAATAATATTAATAATCCTGTGCAATGGGTCTCAGAAACTTAAGACCTCTCATCTAACTGAAACATTGGTACCCTCTGATCCACCAAAGATGGCTTTTGGTGGCAATTCAATATTTTTTGAGAAATTCCTCATTTCTGTCTTCGTTTGGAGTTTTTATGCACTACGGGAGAGGAAGATGAAACAAACCAGAATAGAACCACTCAGGATTCTGAAGGGAACACTGGGGAATCCAGTTGGATTTTTTTCATTTTAATTTTTGTTTATTAGTTGTCTTAGAGACGGGGTTTCACTATGTTGCCCAAGTTGGCCTTGAACTCCTGGGCTCAAGTGACCCTTTGGGTGGGGCTAACTCAGGGGAAAAAGCTCCCGCCGCCCCAGCCTGGGCTGGAATCCTCTCTGTATCTCCTTCCAAGACAGCGTGGAAGCTGTCCTTTCACTGTACCTAATAAGTCACACTACTGAACACTCTTTGGGTCCACGAGTTCTATTTGAGCTGTAACACCATGCCGCTGACGCCCCTTTCCCCATTCTTCGGGCTTGGGGAGGCCAAGAGCCTAAGTCCCCGCCGCAGCTACTCTGGGTACAGGACCACAGGAGCACACCACTGCATTAGGCTCACCCCGCCGGGGTTTTTTGAAGTGCTATTTTTTCTCTGATTGGGGAGCGTCACGATGAGCTTGATTCACAATCTTCAGCACTCTATCAGCAACCTGCCTTTCTTCACGTCTACCTGGCCCAGAGCTGTTAGGCCTCCTCCCTTGGCAGCTAGATATGTGAGCGACGCTGATTCCTATTACCAAAGGGATTAACTCCAAAGTTCTCTTGAAGCTTTTACAGCTCTTTTCCAGCAGTTTCTCATTCTTCAAAGGTAATTAACCTCTTGATGGGTTTACAGCAGAAGCAGGGTTAGAAGTCCCAACACATTGATGATACGTTATAAACCAGGGGAGAGGATAATTGGAAAATGTATTTCCAGCCTCGCTGGAAAATATATTTCCATTTATTGAGAAAAAGTACACTCAAGTGTTCAGGAACATGTGAATCACAGAATTGTTCACTGGCAGAGGCCTTAGAAAATCATGCTATTTCGACTTCTACTAATAAGGAGAAAATGGAGGTGGAAAGAGGGAGAGTGACCTGCCGAGCCACAGTTACTCAACCTGCACCAATGCAGTCAAACGCTGCGAGACCTGACCGCACCGTGGGGCAGAATCTCCCCTCCAGCCCTCTTCATAAATCAGGATGGTGCTGTTCAAACACAACGCCTCCTGTCCTTAGATTAGCAGATTACATTTTAGGAGAGGATTAGGAAATAATGACTAAACTCTGAAAACTGAGAATGAGACGAAGGAAGAAAGGGAGATAAGAAGGGAGACGGTAAGAAAGTCAACAAGCAACTTACTGTAGTGTTTGCAATCACTATTTGTGCCTTTCATTACATTTAAATGCATGCTGAAACCATGTGATACAACCACCTTCATGTGTTCTGCAGGAAAAAAGATAATTCTGGGTTGGAATTTCATTGTAACTGTCTCAGGAATATCCCTGTGCAATCAGGTCCCAGGTCATTCTTTGCTCCTTTTATCACTGTCATCATCCAGTTCCATGGCAAAGCTCCCTGAGGGGAGGAGTTCTGTCTGTCTTCTTCACTATTATATTCCTTAAGCCTACAGAATCCATGGGACAAGCTAAGTAAAATTTACTGAAAGGCTGAATAAAAACTATGCGGAATGAAGAAGAAATATGCATAGTTTGAAAATGCAAATGCAGTATTCTAGCTTTCTGTAAAGGAAAATGAAAAAAGACCTATTTAAAATTTAAAACCACATTAAAAGATTGAGAGTATTTTTGTATTTATAAAAATCTAAGGTATGTTAAAAATGTAAAGCACCTATTAAGCTATTACTGTCAGTTTCACCTGTTAAATAGGAACCATTAGTTAAGCCAACATAGTTTCTGAGTTACGAAGCATTTACAGCCTGAAGCACAATGTCAAGAAAACAGGTTAAGGGGTGGTAAATAGCCACTGAGAAGATACTCTGAACAAATACATAAGAAACAAGCAAATGTAGTTGAAATAAATGGAAGCTCCGGTATTTGGATAGACCCAATGAAAGTGGTCACTGTATATGCCTTGGCCTGAATTTCTGTGTGCCTCCAAAATTCACATGTTGAATCCTAACTCCCAAGGTGTTGGTGTTAGGGGGTAGAGCCCTTGGGAGGTGCCCTCATGAATAAGATTAGCACCCTTAAGAAAGAAACCCCCCAGGAGCTGCTTTGCCCCTTCCACCATGTGAGGATACATGGAGAAGGTGCCATCTTTGAGCCTTAAAACAAGTCCTCACCAGGCAGGGCGCAGTAGCTCATGCCTGTAATCCCAGCACCTTGGGAGGCCGAGGCGGGCAGACTGCCTGAGGTCAGGAGTTCGAGACCAGCCTGACCAATATGGTGAAACCCGTCTCTACCGAAAATACAAAAATTAGCTGGGCATAGTGGTGGGTGCCTGTAGTCTCAGCTACTAGGGAGGCTGAGGCAGGAGAATTGCTTGAACCTGGGAGGCGGAGGTTGCAATGAGCTGAGATCATGCCACTGCACTCCAGCCTGGGCGACAGAGCAAGACTCTGTCTCCAAAAAGGAAAAAAAGAACAAGCCCTCACTGGACACCCAATATGCCAGTGCCTTGATCTTGCACCGACCAGCCTCTAGAACTGGGAGAAATTAATTGTTATTGTTTAAAAACTACCAAGTCTATGGGATTTTGTTACATTAGCCAGTGTAGATTAAGAAAATATATCTTCTCATGAGCAAATATGTAATTTATATGATTGCTTTACTTGTAACCACCGAAGTAAACATTTTTCTTTGTGCTTTTAAATTCAGACCTCTACTTTAGCAGCCATATCACAGTCACGAATTAACTATATCGCAAGTAATTTGGATGATTACTTTGGGTTCTCAGAGACTTGCTATCTATTTAATGAAGTAAAATTATAAGTCAAGTCAGATACAGGTAGATACAGTAATATTAACAAATGTAACCAAAAGATTTATCTATTTTAAAGACTCAAGAATGAACAACTATACCCAATTAATATATACATTCATATGATAAGTACAAATACCTAAATTTTTCTCTTTTTTTATTTTGAGATGGAGTCTTGCTCTGTTGACAGGCTGGAGTGTGGTGGCACGATCTTGGCTCGCTGCAGCCTCCTCCTCCAGGGTTCAAGCAATTCTCCTGCCTCAGCCTCCCAAGTAGCTAGGACTACAGGCGTGCACCACCACACTCAGCTAGTTTTTTTGTATTTTAGTAGAGAGAAAGTTTCACCACATTGGCCAGGATGGTCTTGATCTTCTGACCTTGTGATCCAGCCAGCTTGGCCTCCCAAAGTGCTGGGATTACAAGCGTGAGCTGCTGCATCCGGCCACAAATACCTAATTTTTGAAAAACATTTCATATTATTTTGGCCACTGTATATATACAAATAAAAAGAAGAAAAACACCACCACCACCACCACCACCACCGCCACCAGCACCGCCACCACCAATAGCAACCACTTTCTAAAACATGAAGGTTAAGGAATAAGCAATGTGCTGGCCACTGTACATGTGTTTCGTGTTCTTACAGGAATATTCCCTGTTCTATATTTTCACTTTAGAGATGGGAACCTGAAGCTCAGGGCAAGTAATGGGCCCAAGATCTCAAACTGGCAGATCTGGGTTCAAAACCTTAGAATGATCCCAGACCTCCCATACAGGCAGCGGTCTTTGCAGATGGGAAGATATGGATAGATAAGCTTTCTCCCCTACTTAAGCTCAGTGTATCCGTACACTGCGTAGCCATGTAGCATAATGATGGCGTGCATGGGCTCTGGAGCCAAAGCTCTAAGTTCAGATTTCAGCTCCGCCACTCACTGGTATGTGCCCTAACTTCTCTGTGCCTCTCAGTAGCCTCAGCTCTGAAGACGAGAATCATCAGAGTACCAGAAGAACTGATATCCTACCTACTCACAGGGTCACTATGAGGATTAAATGAGTTACTATACATATAGCACAGAGACCATCATAGACGTGAGCAAATGTTTAGTATCCTTTGAAATGCTTTTTTAAAAGGGCACTGACTTGGAAGTCCAATGGCCTCAGCCATTGATCCACTATATGAACTTAGTCAAGTCCCTCAAGTTTCCTGAGCTCCACTGTCCTCATCTGTAAAAATAGGATACCGGCGGCCTTGCTTCCTGTCCAGAACATCATAAGAAACAAGTAATGGAAGACAAGGTATGTGAAAGGGCTCTGGAAGCTAAAAAGTGCTATATATACCACGTACATGTGAATTATCGTCATCAGCTTTCAGCCTCTCAAAGCCAAAGAGGTCATCTTTATCCCATTCTCTCCTGCCTGAGAATTTAACACTAAGCGTCTGCTCCAAAGCCTGGACACTGAGCTGCTGATTATAACAGAATACATGTTCAGTCACCTAGGACTCGATCAAATGGAACTCTATTAACTACCTCCTTCCGCACACCCACAGTGAGAACGTAATTGATGTCCATCATGACCCTAAAGCACTCCAAGACTCTGAAGTACCTTCAGGGAAAGATTAAATTATGTTCAGCCTAGTTTATTATGAAGTGTATTTAATTATACTCAAATTCTTTGAAAATTGGTGACCTAGGAAAAACAGGGAGAGTAAGACAGAGGCTCTCTGGTAACTGGAAACCTCTCCTCACCAGCCCACCCCCAGTCACCCTTAACAGAGTTAACTGTAAAAACACAGTCCAGGGCCAGGTGCGGTGGCTCGTGTCTGTAATCAAGCACTCTAGGAGGCTGAGGCTGGTGGATCACAAGGTCAGGAGTTCAAGACCAACCTGATCAACATGGTGAAACCCTGTCTCTACTAAAAATACAAAAATTAGCCGGTCGTGGTGGCGTGTGCCTGTAATCCCAGGTACTCAGGAGGCTGAGGCAGGAGAATCGCTTGAACCCAGGAAGTGGAGGTTGCAGTGAGCCAAGATCGCACTATTACACTCCAGCCTGGGGGACAGAGCAAGACTCTGTCCAAAAAATATGTATATAGAGAGAGAGAGTCCACTCTAGGGTAGGAAAAACTGGGATTCTGACAAACTAATTATAAAAGTCAAAAGAACTTGGTCTTACATAATCTTCAAGGGTCACTAATGTGCAGAATACTAAAGGCAAAATCTTGAAACAATGAAAAATTTAATCTACCTAAGATGCCTACATGTTTCAAATATGCTTTTGTTCTTACTAAGAATGAATCCAACTGTTTGAACAAAAATAACATAAATATACCACTATCTGGTTATCAATACCTTAAAAGTACGAAAACAGATGAGTAAGTTTATGCTTCTGAGAAGAGGAACTTTAAAAGAAATTATGTCTATGTCAATGAGAAACATAAAATAATGAAAGGCTGTACTGTATTATGGTTGTAAAAGTATAGCTATTTACTTTGTTGAAATAACTTCAACACTGTAGAATTATGTTATCTTTTCCAATTAAAACCTGGGAAACACATGCGAGCCTTAAGGACTAAATTTCAGAGCTGAGAGAGGAACGAGTGGTCATCTACGATAACCTTCTCTCCAGCTCGCAGCTCCTCTCCGGATAATTCCTGAGAAGAGGGTCCTTCTACCTCCGCTTGAACATCTCCAGTGACAGAGGTTTCACTGCCAAATCAATCAGCTCATGCATTTTTAGACAGTCCTGATTGCCAGAACATTCTTCCTCAAGGGGAGCTGAACTCTCCTTACCGTTAACTTCCCTCCCGTTCTTACTTCTTGGTTGCGCACTCCGCAACCATTTCAGTAAGTGATTTCACTTCCCATCAGGCCCTTTGCCAGCCTCACTCATTTTATTTGTTAGATGATGACCAGCTTCTAT
Organism: Cheracebus regulus; assembly: GCA_963574635.1. Taxonomy (NCBI): domain Eukaryota; kingdom Metazoa; phylum Chordata; class Mammalia; order Primates; family Pitheciidae; genus Cheracebus; species Cheracebus regulus. The sequence goes on from CAUYQU010021014.1 coordinate 32,401, forward strand.
TCACAATTGTCACTGTTATTCTGTGAACCACAATGACCATTCTTCATAACCACCGACTTCCCGCCGACGTGGTGGCTCTGGGGCACCATGGCTCTTGGGGACCATGGCTCTATGGAGCCTATGATGGGCATGGTCCTAAGGACATTATGGGATATTTTAGACTTTACTGGACTCCTGCTATTATATACACTGTTTCTCTAAGAAATAAATACTAACTTTCAAACGTCGGACTTACAATCTTTCTGAAAAGGATCCATTTGTAAATCAGTATCTCTACTTTTGGGAAAAATCTGTTTCATGAGAAACAAGGTATAATTTATCACTCCGTCTTTTTACCAGTCTTACGAGCCAAGTCAGTGTTTTGATACACGCATAAAAATTCCAGAGCTCCTCCACCTGCAGTAGAAGCAGAAGTGAGTGGCAGGGCTGGCAAACCTGTACTATCCAGATGACCACCTCTCCTTCTGGAATAACAGAAGCTGAAGATGAAAAGGTCATTGTCTCACAGGTACCACCTAAGTACCGAAGCAAGCCCACCAGGTGCATGGGACAACTCCAGAGCCCTGGGCCCAGCCTAGGATTGAGACGGCTTCTGAAGCTCTTAGTCTACATTTAACAAGCCTCTCTTTCTGCTTTGCTGCAGTAAACACTAAAATTCTAGAAAATGTCTTATTAGTACCTTCATCTTGAGATGTGAATGATTTAAGCAGACAAGTGACCATGTTTATTTTTATTATTTTACCCAATGTCCATTTGGGCAGTTATTAAACTTAAAAATGCAGCCTGGGAAACAGAATGAGATCCTGTCTTAACAAAAAAAAAAAAACGATTAAACACAAAAAGTAAGTGTGATGGCATAAGCCTGTAGTCCTAGCTACTCAGGAGGCTGAGGCATGAGGATCACTGGAGCCCAGGAGTTCAAGGCTGCAGTGAGCTATGATGGCATCACTGCACTCTGGCCTGGGCAACAGAGTGAGACCCTATTTCTCTCTCTATATATACAAATGAATGAATGAATGAATAAAATGTAACAAGATAACATAAATATCATACATCCCGACAGTCCTTATTTTCTATATTAATGTCTTATTTAACCTTAAGCAGCCCTCTTGGGCTCTCTTAGCCTTTATCACTCAGAAAGCGGCCATGAATGCCTCAGGCCACACTGGCTAGGGGGAGAGAGCAAGGAATGAGAATTAATGTATACAATTCCGCTTAGCAATTTTATAAGCTTGATTATCTCGTTTCCCTTAAGTTTACAGATACAGGCAAATATGAAAGGAGACTGAAGACATGACAACCAAGAAAAGTAGAGAGGACAGAGGCTGCGGCATCAGGAAGAATTACGAGCTACTGACATCAGGACGCTACGATGTCAAGGAAATAACTTCATGGAAATGGTAACAAGTCTCCAAGAAAAAAAGTTAAGTTACGTTCACAATCTAGTAGCACTCTACTTAGGAAGGGAGGAAATTTTATCACACATTTTACAATGATTTCTGCCTGAAAATGTTGAGTTTTCTCCCCTTTCTAACAATGTCAGCACTTAATGCATTTAAATAATATTCTAAGTAAATACACTAACTGAAAGCAGTAATTCCAGGAGTCTATAAAATTAAACCATTAACTCTTTACTAGAGAAATATGGAAGTAAGAACAAAAGTGAATAATTATTGAGGAACTCTTAAGAATTCAGTTTTGCATTCTCTGTGTAGAGAGGAACCTATGATGGGAAAAAATAAATTTCCTTTCTGACCTACTGGATGGTGCTGTCATAAAGCCCCTCCAGCTTAGGTGACCCGAGGGAATTTTCACACCCCTCTTTTTGGAATCGTGGAAAAGGTTTTTCCAAGAGAGAGGCAGTGTTGACCCTAAAATCTAAGAGAGGAAAAGACTAGATGTGTGTTGTGCAATCCTTTCTCGACTCTTCCTTCTCTAATATTCTCACTCTGTACACATGGTAGTTCCGTGAGTAAGAGTTTTAAGGAAGCATTGGCGAGGCCTGCTCACGCTCTGGGACATCACACTGCCACAATGAGTAGCACCAACACCACCACAGGACAGTGGAAACGCCAGTGGAGCTAGCAGCGTGTGTTAGTATTAGCAGGATAAATACATCTGCCGGGGCACTGTAGGTGAATTTCCATAGCAGCACATACATTAGTTTATTTTGCTATAGATTATGAATTGTGAAAATTCATTAGCATATTATTAGTATATTATCATATCAGCATATTAACAAGTATTAAGGACAAAAAAAATTCTAATTACAAGTAAGTTTTTGTCACCAAACTTATAATTTCCACTTCTTCAAATATCTGTTTGCTTTTTCACCCTTGGACTTGTCTAAAACCCTACTCAGGCCTTCTCTTCCCTTCAAACCCCAGTTACAGAGATGCTATTTAGATTATAGCTGTTGATTCATCTTTTTAATAGCACTTTTTTTTTTTTTTTTTGGAAAAAGGCTCTAGGGCTTTTCTTCTTTCCACTTAATACTTTTTCCCACCCAGGGCTTTCTGAAGAGCTAAAGCTAACTTTTTCCTTTTCTAAAGATCTTTTTTTCCCCTGTGCTTTTCCCCCATAGTTCTACCTGCCCCTTCCCCACCCTCTCCATCTCTCATATAAAAACAATACTTTTGCCTGGCTTCATCCCCAAATGTTTTTAATTGACTCATTTGGTGAGGTTCTCTCTAGCTCAATGAACAGTCTGCCTTTTCCAGGGAACCAAACATCTCTTCTTTCTGAATATTTTAAACTCTTCTAACAAAGCCAAACATGGATTCAACAGCATTAAATAAGTCTCTTCACAGCACCTAAGTACAAATAAGGAATCAAGTCCTGATAACCAATGGGACATGGACATTGTTCTCATCAATAAATAGCCACCCCATCAAGCTGCCCCGTCGACTAGGAAAGAGACCCACCCAGGCACCGGGAAGCTTTGCCCCGAAGAGCAGAATGAGGTCCCTTCCTGAAACTATAGCATTGCTCTGCAGACACATCTCACCCACAGCGCTTTCCTATTGCCAGGAGCACTGGGAAGGGATATTTGCCTTTTCTAATCATCCCTTCTAAATGCGCAGCAAGAGATGACACCATAGAGGTTACAGGGGAAAGAAAGGGCAGCGACCAGTTGCAGTACTCTGTGGTTAACTTTTCACCTGTATTGTGAATTCACTACGCTCATTATTCATTTGAACAGCACCTAAAGAAACTTCAAGTCTAAACACATCACTCTATCATTAGTGACTGTTTCTGAAGAGGGACTTTACTGAAATATGACTGCATTCACGTGTGAGGAGGCTGAAATGAATTTTCTTTTGAGCGGCTCATAGGACCAACCACTCCCCACCCCTCTCACTCTCCCAATACCTGGGAGATGATGCTTCATTGTTCTAAGCTTAGACTTAATACAACACTGCACTTTTCTTAAACAAATAAATCATTTCCTAAAGTGGATTAAAACACCTCAACAGCTATGGCACACAGGCAGCCATTAAAGACTGTTCAGCATATAGACAGATGATTTCCACGGTATATGGTTTAAGAAGGTAAACAGAAAGTTAACAGAAAAGCCGTTCTTCTTGAAGTATGAGAACAATTGCATGGAAATGCTAAATTTTCAAGGCAGAGTAATTTTTTTAAAAACCTTAAAAATTAAAAAAAAAAAAAAAATTGTAGTCCCAGCACTTTGGGAGGCTGAGGCGGGTGGATCACAAGGTCAGGAGTTTAAGACCAGCCTGGCAAACGTGGTAAAAACCCCATCTCTACTAAAAATACAAAAATTAGCTGGCTGTGGTGGCGGCCACCTATAATTCCAGCTACTCAGGAGTCTGAGGCGGGAGAATCGCTTGAACCCAGGAGGTGGAAGTTGTAGTGAGCCGAGATCACAGCACTGCACTCCAGCCTGGATGACAGAGTGAGACTCCACCACAAAAATAAATAATTTAAAAAAATAAAGATCTTCACTGAATCTAAAAAGACATGACCAATGAAGAGAAATCATTAAATTTTAGGAGTCTGGAGGACTGGTTTCCAGCCTCAGCCATCAAACAAACAGTCTGTTTAATGGCTGCCTGTGTTGTAGGCATTTAACCTCACCATGCCTCAAACATCTCCTCTGTAAAATTAGAACATTAGGTTCAATTAAAGCCCTTTAAGCTTTAAAATTCTACGATTGTCCTTCCAATTCAATAAAATAAACTGTGTTTAATAATACCTGCTTTTTCAAATAATCTAATTTTTTTTTAAGTCAGAAAGTCTCCAGTATGTCAAGAAAATCTAACCAGAAAAGAATAAAAATGTTTAACTTGTACAACACAAACTTTGTCCAGAAATCAGTATCTGCTCTTTACTTCCAAAGAAAAAGGTCTTTTGTTTTCTATCGTTCAGTGTTCGGCTTGCCACTAAGCAAAGAATACACGTGGCGGCTACAGTTCATCAACGGTTCAGTAGCTCAACAGCAGGAAGAAACTTCTTTATTACTCACTATTAAACTGCATTTTCAAAAACTACCAAAACAGTGCAAAAATACACAAGCAAAATGTTGCTGTCATCCACCTGAAACTGTTAGAAATTTCAAGCTCATCACAGAACCTGTGACCTCAGTATCCAATGTCTTACAAATTGAGTAACTATGTCCCTGTCATATACTACTAAAATGACAAAAAGAAAAGTAAAAGGGGAGGAAAACGCTGCAGGTTAGGAGTAGGTGAGGCCGGGAAAAGGAAAGAACACATCCAGCTGAATTCAGAGCTAGGTTCCAAGTGGGTCTCAGGCAGGACTGAAGTCAGGGAACTGCAAATGTTGCTTCACCGTTTGTTTATTCACAGCTCTACCTTTGACTCATCAGAGTGAAGTCTGAAAACTGTTTGTGGGTCATAGTAAAAAGAGTTCTGAAGGACAATGTGACTTCCAGGGAGAGGAAAGCCACCCCACACTGCATGAGCCAGCAGAGCAGATACTGAAAAGTGATAAGAAGAAAAAGAAGCACTTGTTTTTATTAACATAAGACCTCACCAACTTCCTCAGACTTCCCCCAATAAAATGTCAGACTGTCGCATGATTTCGAGTAAGAATCAACTCTGTCCCTTAGAAGAAAAACATGCAAAGTTCAGTAACAATCGTAGACCATTCCTTTTGACCAAATAGATTTTACTCAGCAACATTTTTTTAAATGTAAATTTCCCAGTAGGAAGCAACACAGTACAAAGTTTTAAAAAATAAAATTCTTAATCCGTTCAGGATGAAACACACTACTTAAAATAAACTAAATGACACCTAAAATGATGTGCTGAATGAAAAGAAAAGCTATTCCAAGTCACAAAATAAACTATTATTAAGCCATGGAAGCTTACTCTGTATTCTCACTCTCCTTTTCAATGACACTTTTATGAAACACATGTGGTAGGCAGTTTGTGCTTTGCAGCAGAGAAAACTCAAATAATGCTTTCCCAATGAGACAAATCCTGGGGTCTGCCAGGACGGACCCTTCTCTCTGCTCCTCCATGCTGGTCAAACTCACGATCTGGACGGGTTCTTTGGAGCGAGGTGCTCAACTCTTGAAGAATAGTACTGGCAAAGACTTGGGGTGAACTTCTTTGCGTCTAGGGTGCAGAAAAGACAAGAACACAGTCCCTGTTCTGCCTCTGTCAATCTTATGTTTCAGCGGGGTGCGCATCTTGCTGTGCCCAGCAACCCACAACCCCAGCGGCCATTCCTACTCGCTGCCTGAGGCCGTGATCAAAGGAGGATGGAAGAGGAGAGTCCAGTTTAATAACCTTACCAGGAGATCAGATTGTCTGGGGCCACGCCGAAGTCCTGAGATAGCAGCTGAATCCTGGCCATTTACAGAGCAGCACAAAACTAGTCCTGTTCCTTTTCCTGCAGCGGTTGCCATGGCCGACCCAAACAATATACCCCAGCTTCAGCCTCCTTTGGCTTCCCAACTGCCACCCACAGACCTCCAAATGTGGGTAGGAGGAGGTGAAAACTGCTCACTGATGGGAATTGAGGAGCAAGGTAGAAGATGGAAAGGAGATCTGGGCTGCAGATCCGCCCAGAGGGTGTAACGTGGTAAGCAGACCTGCTGCTGTTAGCTGCCAGGCTTTGCTTCTGTGAGTTTTCACCTCATTTCTAAGTGGAAAACAGATCTCAAGAAGAAATAGAAACCAGCTAAAACCCTAACTTGGGAAAATTACTATCGTCTTTAAACTTTGGTTTTAGCACCTTTAAACTTTGGAATGAACTGTGAACCAGCAAAACAAATGTAAAAAAAAAAAAAAAAAAAGGCAGCAACATCCTGGGCATAGTAATATCTGAATAGCGGCAAGGCTTGGGAGGGGATATTGGTATCAGGGTGATAAACCCTAAGAATGGCATACTTGTTGTGATGTTCTGGTTTAAAACAAATTCCTATTTGACGATGCCATTAGAAAAAAAAATCTACATACAGAAACTACACAAAGAAAGAGACAGGAAAACAAGATTACTCTAAAAATAAATCACCAATCATTTTTTTATGACACATGTTGAAACTAATAATAAACTAATCCAGTGAATGGTGCTCTGGCGATGGAACACCTATACTCTGGGACCAGCGTGGCCACTGCACAGGTAAGCAAGCCATTGTCCCTTTTGGCCATCCACTTCTTCATCTATAAAGGGGACGGGGTGGGGAAGAAGGAATAGATTGTCTTTAAATTCCTTTACAACTCTAAATTTCTCTTAATAACCTCTATGAGAAGTATTACAGCTAGGTTTGAACAAAATCACATAAATAAAAGACTTGGAGAGTAACATCTTAATTTTAACAATGGCTATACTGGGCTGTGGGGGGTGATGTTACCTTTCTTTATTCAGTTTAGGAAACTGTGCCTATAATAGTAATAGTCATCTATGGGGTGGTAGCGATGGTTGCACAACATGGTGAATGTACTTAATGCCACTGAAATGCATAGTTAAAAAATGGCTAAAACGGGTCAAGCACAGTGGCTTATGCCTGTAATCCCAGCACTTTGGGAGGCTGAGGTGGGCGGATCATCTGAGGTCAGAAGTTCAAGACCAGGGGAGAGAGATCCAAGATGGCCGATTAGCAACAGCTCAGGAATGTAGCTCCCAGTGAAAGCGCAGAGAATGAGTGGACGCCGCACTTTCCGAGGAATTTCTGTTGCCCACAGACCGGGAGATTCCCGGCAGAGGAGCCACACGGGTCGCCAGCGCGACTCTTTTGGCCGGCACGGCTGTTTTGCCGGCGCTCCAGCGTGGCGCTTCCCGGAGTATACGGGACGGACGGGCTCGGCTGGTCCCATCCCCATAAGGAAAACAGCAATTGGAAGCGCTGAGGACTGAGAGTTTCACCGCAAGCACAGCGAACCCAGGAAGGTCCGGCTCTGTGGGGAAGGGGCGTCCGCCAAAGGAAAACTAAGAAACAGAAAAACTTCATCCCCGGGTGGAGATCCAAGCTGCGTAGCAGCAGCTCAGGATTGTAGGTCCCAGTGAAAGCACAGAGAGCCAGTGGATGCCGCAATTGCAGACGAATTTTTGATGCCCACAGACTGGGAGATTCCCGGCGAAGGAGCCACACAGGTCGCCAGCGCGACTCTTTTGGCCGGTGCCGCACTTCTCGGTGCGGAGTGTAGGGAACTGAGTGTCCTTTTAGTCAGGCTCGGCTGGTCCCATCCCCACAAGGAGAACAGCAATTGGAAGCGCTGAGGACGGAGAACAAGCACAGCTGAACCTGGGAAGCACAGCTCTGTGGGGAAGGGGCGCCCCCCGAAGGAAAACTAAGAAACAGAAAAAACTTCATCACCAACAAGCC
>CAUYQU010021020.1:0-33243 GCA_963574635.1 Cheracebus regulus
GTGGCTCCTCTGCCGGGAATCTCCCGGTCTGTGGGCAACAAAAATTCGTCGGAAAGTGCGGCGTTCACTCGTTCTCTGCGCTTTCACTGGGAGCTACATTCCTGGGCTGTTGCTAATCGGCCATCTTGGATCTCTCTCCGACCCAGTCACTTCTTAAAGGCTCCACCTCCATCACTGCTACATTGGGGATGAAGTTTCAATGTGAGTTTCAGAGTGAACCATCAAACCATAGCAATGTATGTTTAGAATTTTCCAACAGTCAAGCCAGTGGGAGCTGTGCTGTAATAATTCAGCTTGTAAAAAACAGTATTATCATTAGGGTTGCGAGGCCTGGGACATAGGGGTTCCAGCTTTCTAACACTGAGAACTACCTGTTTGAAAAGGAATAGGCTTCCTTTTTGGGTATGGAGTATTCCAGAGATGTTCAAAAATCAGTTTTGTAAAAAGAACAAAAGTACCATGTAGGAGACTGGATTATTAGATATTCTTCATCTATGGTTTAGGGTCAGAAGCCTAAAGGTTTCGTTTAGAACCCAGAGTACTTAAAACATGTAGCTAAAATTCTAAATTGCCCAGTCTTCTCACAGAGATAATCTAGGGTAAGGTAGTACTCTCCAACCCTGGTTGGAGTAGACCCTTTGGTTGTTTAGTTTGCGCAATACTCAGCATGCCTGAAGGGCAACTGATGTTATTTCAGTCACCAGTCGGTATATAAAATAGAGTAAATGGGCTTGAAAAATTAAGAATTTGATCACCAAAATGAAAACTTAGAATTACAAGATGTTTAGTATTAAAAACTTAGCATGTATGACTTTTATAGATTGTAATCACTAAACAAAATGCTTGTTTTAAAATTATCTTAAATTTTTTTAATTATAAAAGAAATGTGTGCTTACTTTCTTTTTAAAGCTGGAAGTAAACTATAAAAGTACCCTTTCATCCTCCTCAGTCTAGCTTCCTTAGCGACAGGCACTGCAAACAGTTTTATCTGTAGCATTCTAGACGTTTTACTGAACATACCCCCACCTCCACCCCACATACATACAAACAAACACACATTTTCAGAGCTATATATTAAAAAGTATATACTACATAATATATAGAGTATGCTTATATAATAATATACTTTACATATATACCAGTATATGTGTATATATTATGCATGCAAAGGCATATGATTTTTCTTTAATAAAACCAGTATTTGCATTAAACATTGTCCAACAATTTGATTTTAATTCTATAATTAGCACATATTCTCAAATGGCCCTATTTTAAATATTTTCTTTAATAATAAAGCAAAATATAGACTAAAGTCTCATACAGATTAAGAATTCAAAAAATACGTACTCCAAGGAAATTAAAATGAAACAATCCAATTTTCTGTTAGTTCTCAAATATTACAATAAGTAGAGTTATTCTATCCTGAACATTTTCATTGTACTCTTAAAGGAAGAAAAATAAAATGATTTACACTTTTATTAATAGGTAAACATTTCCAGGTGTTTTCAGATATTTAATTTTTAAAAAAATCTAAGTAGAAAGAACACACACATAATACCAATTTCAAATTTGCCAAATGGCACATGTAGTCAAAAGTAGGTATTTTTCCTTGGTTCTCCAGACCCACAATTTATTTCTCTGGAGGCCACTATTAAGCAGTTTGTTATATATTCTAAAGATGTACCTTAATATTCTACACATTTAAAATAATAAAACATTCAAAAAGCAAAACTGTGGCCAGGCGCGGTGGCTTACGCCTATAATCCCAGCACTTTGGGAGGCTGAGGCGGGTGGATCATGAGGTCAAGAGATTGAGACCATCCTGGTCAACATGGTCAAACCCTGTCTCTACTAAACATACAAAAATTAGCTGGGCATGGTGGCACACACCTGTAGTCCCAGCTACTCGGGCGGCTGAGGCAAAATTGCTTGAACCCAGGAGGCAGAGGTTGCAGTGAGCCGAGACTGCGCCATTGCACTCCAGCCTGGGTAACAAAAGCGAAACTCTGTCTCAAAAATAAAAAAAGCAAAACCGTATCACCACCCACCAAAATTATTGCACTTGCATGAGTGCAGGCACACCTCATTTATTGCATTTTGTAGATATTACTTTTTTTTTTTAATTGAAGGTTTGTGGCAATCCTGCATTGAGCAAGTCTATCAGCACCATTTTTCCAACAGCATGTGCTCACTTCATGTCTGTGTCATATGTGGGTAATTCTCGAAATATTTCAAACCTTTTTGTTATTAAATCTGTTATGGTAATCTGTGAGCATACCATAGATACTATTGATGTTATTATTATAATTGTTTTGTTCCAACAATATTGAAGTTAGGCCAACTAGTAACCCTATAATGGTCTAAGTGTTCAAGTGAAAGAAAGAGTTGCAGATCTCTCCCTTTAAATAAAAAGCTGGAAATGATTAAACTTAGTGAAAAAGGCATATTGAAAGCTGGGATATGCCTAAATCCAGGTCTCTTGTATCAAACTGTTAGGTAAGTTGTGAATGCAAAGGAAGAGTTCTTGAAGGAAATTAAAAGTGCTACTATAGTGAACACACAAATGATAACAAAGCAAAGCAGCCTAATTGCTGATATAGAAAAAGTTTGAGTTGTCTGGATAGAAGATCAAACTGGCCACAACATTCCTTAAGCCAAGACCTAATCCAGAGCAAGGCCCTAACTCCAATTCTATGAAGGCTAAGAGAGGTGAGGAAGCTGCCAAAGAAAAGTTTGAAGCTGGCAGAGGCTTGTTCATGAGGTTTAAAGAAAGAAGTTGTCTCTACAACATAAATACAAGGTAAAGCAGCAAGTCCTGATGTAGATGTTGTAGTAAATTATACAGAAGACCTGGCTAGATTATTGATGAAGGTGGCTACACTAAACAGATTTTCACTGAAGATGACTCAGCCTTCCACTGGAAGAAGATGCCATGTAGGACTCTTATAGCTAACGAGGAAAAATCAATGCCTGGCTTCAAAGCTTCAAAAGATGGGTTGACTCTTGTTAGGGACTAATGCAACTGGTGACTTTATGTTGAAACCAATTCTCATGTACCATTCTGAAAATCCTAGAGGCCTATGCAAAACTGACTCTGTCTGTGCTCAAGAATCAGAACCATAAAGTTTGGATGACAGCACATTTGTTTACAGCATGGTTTACTGAATATTTAAAGCCCACTGTTGAGACCTACTGCTCAGAATAAAAGATTTCTTTCAAAGTATTACTGCTCTTGGCAATGCACCTAGTCACCTGAGAGCTCTGATGGAGATGTACAAAGAGATTAATGTTTTCATGCCTGCCAACACAGTTTCTAGTCTGCAGCCCACATATCAAGGAGTAATTTTGACTTCCAAGTCTTATTATTTAAGAAATATATTTTGTAAGGCTATAGCTGCCATAGATAGTGATTCCTCTGATGGATCTGGGCAAAGTAAATTGAAAACCTTCTGGAAAGAATTCACTATTCTAGATGCCATTAAGAATATCCATGATTCACGGGAGGTCAATATATCAACCTTAACAGGAGTTTGGAAGAAGTTGATTCCAATCCTTATGGATGACTTTGAGGGGTTTAAGACTTTAGGATAGGAAACAACTGCAGATGTGGTAGAAACAGCAAGACAACTAGAATTAGAAGTGAAGCCTGAAGATGTGACTGAATTGTTGAAATCTCATGATCAAACCTGAATGGATAAGGAGTTGCTTCTTATGAATGAGCAAAGAAAGTGGTTTCTTGAGACAAAATCTACTCTAAGGATTTAGAGTATTCCATAAACTTAGTTGATAAAGCAGCAGCAGGGTGTAAGAGGGTTGACTCCAATTTTCCAAGTTTTACTGTGGCTAAAGTGCTACTGAAAAGCAATGCATGCTACTGAAAAGCAGTGCATGCTACAGATAAGTTTTTCATGAAAGAAAGAGTCTATTGATGTGGCAAATTTCATTGTTGTCTTATTTTAATAAATTGTCACAGCTACCTTAACCTTCAGCAACCACCACCATGATTGGGCAGCAGCCATCAACATCAAGGCAAGACCCTCTACCACCAAAAAGATTACAACCTGCTGAACGCTCAGATGGTCATATTTTTTAGCAATAAAGTATTTTTAAACTAGTACATACATTGATTGTTTTAAGATATGGTATTACACACTTAATAGAGTACAGCATAGTGTAAACATGCTTTGTTCCAAGACTTACCACAGCTACACTCCTATCTACACTAATTTTATGAAACTTAAGACTCCTTCATAATTTTACATTTTGATTTTGAGAAAAACTTCAAAGGAAATGTAGAAAGGTATTAGGACTTTAAGTTCTTAAGGAATTAATTTAAACCTGGACCTTTTAAGAACCAATTATCCGTGGATTACTCTTACTTGTATCCTCATTTCCCTTAGGAATCAATTGTTACTTGTACCAAGGTAGAGGTGTAGATTGAAAAATTAGTTTAAAGTTTATGTTAGTAAAAAGAAAGCCAGAGAGCCAATCAATATGGTCTAGTTCAAACATACCTTTATTTCAATGGCAAAAAACATTAATGTTACATAATTGTTGAACAGTTATATACATCTTAAGAACAGTAAACATACATCTTAAATAGCAACTCATTAAGTGTGTGTTAAAATAGGCCCACCAGATTATACAAGATGAAATATAAATGTTTGTTGATAATTTGAACAAATACCTAATAAAATATTAAGTAACCAAGGTTTTAGAGTGTTAGTTCCTCACATTCCACACAAAACTTCCAATGCTGATCCATTATATGGCATGGGAGAAATTCTTGATCACTGATTAATAGTATTTCATTTATTTGTAGATAACGTGGGATGCTTTGCATTGGCTCTCTGGAAGTTCCTGTTTAAAGAAGTATCAACAAATTAAAAACTGCCCTCTTAAATGTAAGATTTAAATTTTGATATTACAAATCCTAGAATCCAATTGTGTCTCTGTGAGAGCACATATAAAAGGTTTTCTGATCAGGACCTTTTTCCCACAACCTGTTTTCTGTACTCAAGACAAAGCTATGAATCAGTATTGGCTGATCTTGGGAAAGAGAGGCCTGTTTGAAATCTAAAATATCAGCAGAAAAAGGATGGTGGAAGCTTCTGAAGGTAGTTGTACAAGCTCCTCTGTGCCTCAGTTTCCAATAAACTGAGAATAAAATAGTTGTATTCAGTGAGATTTTGCATGAGAAATTTTTAGCATACTGCTGGGCATATAGCAAATAAATACTAGATGCTACTATTATTACTAAAAAGAGTACAAAGCTGTAAGATTTCTAGTCCTGCCTCTGCCACAAACTTGGTGTGTGATCTCAAGCAAGTTATCTTGCTTTTCCAGACTTCCATCTCTTGGAGATGTGAGAGGGGTGATGATCAAGAGAGTTCCTTTTGGCTCTGCTAGTCTAAGGGGCCAATGATCCTAAAACTGGTTTCTTCAAGCTCCCTGACAGTCTGAGAAACATTTTTTCTCTGAGATTGGATATATGAGCTGTACATCATTCAGCAAGTTGAATCTTATTCCACAGATAGCAACAATATGAGTGTGGTGTCTGTATGGCCAACCTTTTCCCAATACTTGGCCCATGTGCTTCTGGTAGAGTTGTTTTCAACCTCCTAATTTGCCTAGATCTATACCAATGAGTGAACAGGCACTGAATCGGGGTGAGAACACATCCCATTCAGAGAGGAGTGACATGCAATGAGTTTTTTTTTTGAAAGGGCATCTCTCTCTGTTGCCTAGGTTGGAGTGCAATGGCCCAATTTGGGCTCACTGCAACCTCTGCCTCCTGGGTTCAAGGGATTCTCCTGCCTCAGCCTCCAGAGTAGTTGGGATTACAGGCACCAACCACCATTCCTGGCTAATTTTTGTATTTTTAGTAGAGGTAGGGTTTTGCCACGTTTTTAGTAGAGGTGGGGTTTTGCCATGTTGATGTCGATCTCCTAACATTAGGTGATGGGCCAGCCTTGGCCTCCCAAAGTGCAGTAAGATTTTGGTTGGGTATTTTCGCAAAGAGTCAAATACATAGTCTTCTTTTTTAGACTTGAACCTAGAAGCATGTAGCCCTGGGATGATGAAAAGAAAGGATATTAGGATGGAGCCAAAATGAGGAAATGGAGCTGAGAAATGGAAAGCAAGAGAAACTGGTTCATTGTCATGCTCTTTGGACAATGAATGAAACCTGAAGATCTGTTCCTGGTCTTTCATGTACATGAGTCAATAAAAGTCCTTTTTGAGGGGTATAAACCAGTCTGATTTGGGTTTTAAATCATCACTTATAATCCAAAGAATTTAAACTTTTTTATACATGGTCCATATGTAAACATAGTAATTCCCTTATTAGGAGCTTTGTTTTATAGACTTCCTGAAACAAAGTATTTCATAAAAGTCAGGGAACATTTTTCTCTTAAAAAAAAACCCAGAGAAATAAATCTTTACATATTAACTTAAATTCTTTTCATCAAAGATAGCCTAGTTTCATGATTTAAACACTATTTTTTACACTAGTATTTTTTTCTATAAGATACTATCCCCCACTTTTATTATGATTTGAAAAACTTAATGCATCTACCATAGTTTGTTTATAATTCATAATTTATTCATCACTTTTCACTATTCGGGCATGTGCCAATACTTCTATAGAACTGATACTCAGAAGCAGACTTTTACATTTTAACATTTTACATTGTATTATGTAAAACATTTTACCTTGTATTATGTAAAACATTTTACCTTTTAAAAGGCTCTGCCAGACAGATCCAAGATGGCTGAATAGGAACAGCTCCAGAGTGCAGTTCCCAGCGAGAACAGCACAGAGGGTGAGTGCTTGCCGCATTTCCAAACAAGTTTTCACTGCTCACAGACCAGGAGATTTCCGGGCCAAAAAGCGCCATGAGTTTTCAGCGCAGCGGTTTCAGCTGGTGCCACGTTGGTGCACAGAAACTTACACAAGTCTGGGCTGCCTTTTTGGCTGGAGCCCAGAACGCCTGGGAGACAGAGCCACCCATTCAACTGAAAGGGAGGGGGCTAAGACAGAGAGCCAGGGGATCTGGCTCAGCGGGTACCACCCCCACAAAACAAGCAATCTGAAATGCTCTGGATTGAGAGTTTCACAGCAAGTGCAGCTAGACCCAGGATGGTCCAGCTCAGTCGGGGGAAGGGTGTCCCCGACTACCGAGGCAGTCCACCACAACCGAGGCAGTTCACAAAGCAGCAGGGCAGAGCCTGCAGCAGCTCAGCAACGCCTCTGCTGGCAGACTGTGACTAGACTACTTCATGAGGGGCAGGGCATCTATAAAAAAAGGCAGCAGCACAACAGGGACTTATACATAAAACCAACCTTCCTAGGACAGAGCACCTGGGAAAAGAGGCAGTTATGAGTTCAGCTGCAGCAGACTTAAAGGTACCTGCCCAGGAGCTCTGCACGGAACAGTGGTGCTCCCAGCACAGCACTTGAGCTCCTATAAGGGACAGACTGCCTCCTCAAGCAGCTCCCTGACTCCCACAGACCCAAAGAGACACCTCATAAAGGAGAGATCAGGCTGACATCTGGCAGGTAACCTTCTGGGATGAGGATAGCAAAGGAAGAAACCTGCAGCAACCCTTGCTGTTCTGCAGCCCCCGCAGGCGATCCCTAGGTGAGCAGGGTGTGGAGTGGACCTCCAGTGGTCCTGCAGCAGAAGAGCCTGACTGTTAGAAGGAAAACTAAGCAGCAGAAAGAAATAGCTTCAACATCAACAAAAAGGACATCTACTCAGAGACCCCATCTGAAAGTCACCAACTACAAAGACCACAGGTAGATAAAACAATTAAGATGGGAAGAAACCAGTGCAAAAAGGAGGAAAACAACAAAAACCAGAACGCCTCTCCTCCTCCAAGGGATCACAACTCCTCACCAACTAGAGATCAAAGATGGGTGGAAAACGAGTCTGATGAATTGACAGAAACAGGCTTCAGAAGGTGGGTAATAAACTTCTCAGAGCTAAAAGAACATGTTCTAACCCAATGCAAAGAAACTAAGAACCTAAAAAATGGTTAGATGAGATGCTAACTA
Organism: Cheracebus regulus; assembly: GCA_963574635.1. Classification (NCBI taxonomy): domain Eukaryota; kingdom Metazoa; phylum Chordata; class Mammalia; order Primates; family Pitheciidae; genus Cheracebus; species Cheracebus regulus. The sequence continues at coordinate 8,060 of CAUYQU010021020.1, forward strand.
GCATAAACAGCTTAGAGAAGAATATAAATGACTTGATGGAGCTGAAAAACACAGCATGAGAACTTCACGAAGCATACACAAGTTTCAATAGCCAAATCGACCAAGCAGAGATTGAAGATCAACTCAATGAAATAAAACAAGAAGGTAATAACAGAGAAAAAAAGAATGAAAAGAAATGAACAAAGACGCCAAGAAAGATGGGATTATGTGAAAAGACCTAATCTACATTTGACAGGTATACCTGAATGTGATGGAGAGAATGAATCCAAGCTGGAAAACACTTTTCAGGATATTATCCAGGAGAAGTTCCCCAACCTAGCAAGGCAGGCTGACATTAAAGTACAACCCCAAGGCACATAATCGTCAGATTCACCAGGGTTGAAATGAAGGAAAAAAATGCTAAGGGCAGCCCGAGAGAAAGGTCAGTTTACCCACAAAGGGAAGCCCATTAGACTAACAGCAGATCTCTTGGCAGAAATCCTACAAGCCAGAAGAGAGTGGGGGCTGATATTCAACATCCTTAAAGAAAAGAACTTTCAACCTAGAATTTCATATCCAGCCAAACTAAGCTTCATAAGCAAAGGAGAAAGAAAATCCTTTATGGAGAAGCAATTGCTGAGAGATTTTGTCACCACCAGGCCTGCCTTACAATAGCTCCTGAAGGAAGCACTAAACAAGGAAAGGAACAACCAGTACCAGCCACTCCAAAAACGTACCAAATGGTAAAGACCATCGACACACTAAAGAAAATGTGTCAACTAACAGGCAAAACAACCAGCTAGCATCAAAATGGCAGGATCAAATTCATACATAATAATAGTAACCTTAAATGTAAATGGACTAAATGCCCCAATCAAAAGACACAGACTGGCAAATTGTATAAAAAGTCAAAACCTATTGGTGTGCTGTATTCAGGAAACCTGTCTTACATGCAAGGACACACATAGGCTAAAAATAAAGAGATGGAGGAAGATTTATCAAGCAAATGGAGAGCAAAGAAAAGCAGGAGTTGCAATACTAGTCTCTGATAAAATGGTCTTCAAACCAACAAAGATCAAAAGAGACAAAGAAGGGCATTACATAATGGTAAAAGGATCAATGCATCAAGAAGAGCTAATGATCCTAAATATATACGCACCTAATACAGGAGCACCCAGTTTCATAAAGCAAGTTCTTAATGATCTACAAAGAGACTTAGACCCCCATACAATAACAGTGGGAGACTTTAACACTCCACTGTCAATATGAGACAGATAAACGAGACAGAAAATTAACAAGGATATCCAGCATTTGAACTCAGATCTGGACCAAGTGGACCTAATAGACATCTACAGAAATCTCTACTTCAAATCCAGAAAATATACATTCTTCTCAGCACCACATGGCACCTACTCTAAAATTGACCACATAATTGGAAGTAAATCGCTCCTCAGCAAATGCAAAAGAATGGAAATGGTAACAGTCTCTCAGACCACAGTGCAATCAAATTAGAACTCAGATTTCAGAAACTAACTCACAACCTCATGGAGACTGAACAATTGGCTCCTGAATGTCAACTGAATAAACAATGAAATGAAGGTAGAAATAAAGATGTCCTTCGAAACCAACAAGAACGAAGACACAACATACCAGAATCTCAGGGACACATTTAAAGCAGTGTCTAGAGGGAAATTTATAGCAATAAATGCCCACATGAGAAGCAAGGAAAGATCTAAAATCAATATACTATCATCAAAATGGAAAGAGCTAGAGCAGCAAGATTAAAAAAACTCAAAAGCTAGCAGAAGACAAGAAATAACTAAGATCAGAGCAGAACTGAAGGAGATAGAGACACAAAAATCCCTTCAAAAAAACCAATAAATTCAGGAACTAGTGTTTTGAAAAGACCAACAAAATAGACAGACCACTAGCCAGATTAATAAAAAAGAAGACAGAAGAATCAAATAGATGCAATAAAAAACAATAAAGGGGATATAACCACAGATTCCACAGAAATACAAACTACCATCAGCGATTACTACAAACAACTCTACGCACATAAACCAGTAAACCTGGAAGAAATAGATAAGTTCCTGGACACTTGCACCCTCCCAAGCCTAAACCAGGAAGAATTGAAACTTTGAACAGAACAATAACAAGGGCTGAAGTTGAGGCAGCAATTAATAGCCTACCCACCAAAAAAAGTCCAGGTCCAGAAAGGTTCACAGCTGAATTCTACCAGACGTACAAAGAGGAGCTGGCACCATTCCTTCTGAAACTATTCCAAACAATCCAAAAAGAGGGAATCCTTCCCAAATCATTTTATGAGACCAACATCATCCTGATACCAAAAGCCGGCAGAGACTCAATAAAAAAAGAAAACCTCAGGCCAGATCCATAATGAACATAGGTGGAAAAATCTTCAATAAAATACTGGCAAACCGACTGCAACAGCACATCAGAAAACTAACCCTTCATGACCAAGGAGGCGTCATCCTGGGGATGCAAGACTGGTTCAACATACGCAAGTCTATAAACGTAATCCACCATATAAACAGAACCAAAGACAAAAACCACATGATTATCTCAATAGATGCAGAGAAGGCCTTTGACAAAATTCAACAGCCCTTTATGCTAAAAACTCTCAATAAACTAAGTATCAAAGGAACATATCTCAAAATAATAAAAGCTATTTATGACAAACATACAGCCAATATCATACGGAATAGGCAAAAACTGGAAGCATTCCCTTTAAAATCCAGCACTAGACAAGGATGCCCTCTGTCACCACTCCTATTCAATATAGTATTGGAAGTTCTAGCCAGAGCAATTAGGCAAGAAAAAAAAATAGAGGGTATTCAAATAGGAAAAGAGGAAGTCAAATTGTCTCTATATGCAAATGACATGATTGTATATTTAGAAGACCCTATCGTCTCAGCCCAAAATCTCCTTAAACTGATAAGTAACTTCAGCAAAGTCTCAGGATAGAAAATCAATGTGCAGAAATCACAAGCATTTCTATATACCAATAATAGACTAACAGAGAGCCAAATCATGAGCGAACTCCCATTCACAATTGCTACAAAGAGAATAAAATACCTAGGGATACAACCAACAAAGGATGTAAAGGACCTCTTCAAGGAGAACTACAAACCACTGCTCAAGGAGATAAAAGAGGACACAAACAAATGGGGAAACATTCCATGCTCATGGTTGGGAAGAATCAATATCATGAAAATGGCCATACTGCCCAAAGTAATCTATAGATTCAATGCTATCCCCATCAAGCTACCAATGACCTTCTTCACAGAACTGGAAAAACTAACTTAAACTTCATATGGAACCAAAAGAGAGCCCGCATAGCCAAGACAATCCTATGCAAAAAGAATAAAGCCAGAGGCATCATGCTACCTGATTTCAAACTATACTACAAAGCTACAATAATCAAAACAGCATGGTACTGGTACCAAAACAGAGATATAGACCAATGGAACAGAACACAGGCCTTGGAGGCAACACCACACATCTACAACTATCTGATTTTTGACAAACCTGACAAAAACAAGCAATGGGGAAAGGATTCCCTGTTTAATAAATGGTGTTGGGAAAACTGTCTAGCCATGTGCAGAAAGCAGAAACTAGACGCCTTCCTGACACCTTACACTAAAATTAACTCCAGATGGATTAAAGACTTAAACATAAGACCTAACACCATAAAAACCCTAGAAGAAAACCTAGGAAAAACCATTCAGGACATAGGCATAGGCAAGGACTTCATGACTAAAACACCAAAAGCACTGGCAACAAAAGCCAAAACAGACAAATGGGACCTAATTAAACTCCAGAGCTTCTTTACAGCAAAAGAAACAATCATTAGAGTGAACCAGCAACCAACAGAATGGGAAAAAAGTTTTGCAATCTACCCATCTGACAAGGGGTTAATATCCAAAATCTACAAAGAACTAAAACAGATTTACAAAAACAAACAAACAAACAAACAAACCCATTCAAAAGTGGGCAAAGGATATGAACAGACACTTTTCAAAAGAAGACACATATGAGGCCAACAAACATGAAAAAATGCTCATCATCACTGATTATTAGAGAAATGCAAATCAAAACCACATTGAGATACCACCTCACGCCAGTTAGAATGGTGATCACTAAAAAATCTGGAGACAACAGATGCTGGAGAGGATGTGGAGAAATAGGAACACTTTTACACTATTGGTAGGAGTGTACATTAGTTCAACCATTGTAGAAGACAGTGTGGCGCTTCCTCAAGAACCTAGAAATAGAAATTCCATTTGACCCAGCAATCCCATTACTGGGTATATACCCAAAGGATTATAAATCGTTCTATTATAAAGACACATGCACATGCATGTTCATAGAGGCACTGTTTACAATAGCAAAGACCTGGAACCAACCCAAATGCCCATCGATGACAGACTGGATAAGGAAAATGTGGCACTTTATACACCATGGAATACTAAGCAGCCATAAAAAATGATGAATGTGTGCCTTTTGTAGGGACATAGATGAATCTGGAAACCATTACTCTCAGCAAACCACACAAGAACAGAAAATCAAACAGCGCACATTCTCACTCATAGGCAGGTGTTGAACAATGAGAACACATGGACACAGGGAGGGGAGCATCACACACTGGGGTCTGTTGGGGGGTGCCAAGGGAGGGACAGTCGGGGGTGGCGAGGTTGGGGAGGGATAACATGGGGAGAAATGTCAGATGTAAGTGACAGGGGGATGGAGGCAGCAAACCACACTGCCATGTGTGTACCTATGCAACAATCCTGCATGATCTGCACATGTACCCCAGAACCTAAAGTACAATAAAAAAAATAAAACATACTATCAAGGATTTCACTTAAAATTTTTTTCCAAATAACCCCACTTAAAAAATGGGCAAAGATATGAACAGATACATCACAAAAGAAGACATACAAGCACCCAACAAACATATTAAAAAATGGTCATCATCACTAATCATCAAAGAAATGCAAATCAAAACCACAATGGGATACCAACTCATACTAGTTCAGAATGGTGATTAAGGAAAAGTAAAAAAATGACAGATGCTGGCGAGGCTGCGGAGAAAAAGGAACACTTACACACTGTTGATGGAGATGTAAATTAGCTCAGCCACTGTGGAAAGCAGTTTTGAGTTTCTCAAATAACTTAAAACAGAGCTACTATTTGACCCAGCAATCCCATTACTGAGTATATACCCAAAGGAAAAATAAATCATTCTCTCAAAAAAACACATGCACTTGTATGTTCATTGCCATGCTGTTCACAATAAAAAAAAAAAAACATTAAATCAACCTAAGTGCCCATTAGTGGTGGATTAAATAAAGAAAATGTGGTACCTATACAACACCATGGAATACTACACAGCCATAAAAAAGCAAGAAATCATGTCTTCTACAGTAACATGAACACAGCTGGAGGCCATAAACATAAGCAAATTAATGCAGGAACTGAAAACCAAATACCGCATGTTCTCGCTTGTGGGAGCTAAACACTGAGCACATGGGGAAATAAACATGGCAATAAGAGACACTATACACTACCTAGAGTGGGGACAGAGGGAGTGGGGTATGAGTTGAAAAACTACCTATTGTGCACTATGTGGATGATGAGATCCATACCCGAAACCTCAGCATCACAAAACATACCCACGTAACAAATCTGCGTATGTACCCCCATACCTAAAATAAAAGTTGAAATGTAAAAAAAAAAGAAAGAAATTTTCTCCCTAGCTGTAACAGGTCTTTTGATGGGGGGTGGGGTGGGGAATGTGACTTAGTTTTGGTTTTTATAAATTTAAAACTTTACAATAACGTCTCTGCAATTTTGTTCCCATAAAAGAATATCTGGGGAATTTGCCTAAGCCTGCCCTTGCCAACAGCCCTCCAGCATTGCGGCCCCTCTTTCCCCTAACCCCCATCAAGGTTTACAAACACCAACCTCTTCTCTCTTTGGTCCATAGAAATGTTCTTTCTTACACCTATTTCCCCTGGAACCTAAGGAATTAGTCTGATAATGAATGTGTATACACAAAGGAGGTTAGAGAATTCATTTGGGAGAAACCGCCACTCCTAATTCATGATCTTGAATCATTAATTTAATGCTGGGAACTTCTGACTGATGAAAACAATCTTTGGGGCAGGAAGGCTTTCAGGAATGTTTAAGCCATGGTGGGCCAGCTCTACTCTCCAGTAAATGTAGATCTAACTATAGAGAAATCACATTTTTGGTTGTTGTGGGTTTTTTTTTTTAAGTTACTTATTCTAAACTAAGATTGCAAGCTCTGGTATGCCTAGTGCTATGCACAATGTCTGGCACATAGTTGGTGTTGGACATATAACTGCTAAATGAATAAAGGAACTCAAGCCAGCTCCCTGGTTCAAATCCTGACTCTTCCACTCACTGGATGTATAACCTTGAACAAGGTTCTTAACCTGTCTGTATCTCATCTGTAAAATAGGGATAATTATATCGCCATCTCATTTGGGAAGATTAAATGTGTTAACAAATGTAGAAATATTTATGGCACTGTTCAGCACATAAAAAGTACTAAATAAATGTTAATTACTATTATTCCAAATAAGGGAGTATGTTACCAAGAGAAATCAAGATGAAAAAGAGGCTGCTCAGGTTCTCTATGTACTTACCATTTAGTGGGAAAGAACACAAATAAGGCATGAACACAATAAGCATAGTGTTGGCTGGGTGCAGTGGCTCATGCCTGTAATCCCAGCACTTTGGGAGGCTGAAGCAGGCGGATCACGAGGTCAGGAGTTCGAGAACAGCATAGCCAACACGGTAAAACCCCGCTCTACTACAAATACAAAAAAAATTAGTCGGGCGTGGTGGTAAATGCCTGTAATCCCAGCTACTGGGAAAGCTGAGGCAGAAGAATTAATTGAACATGGGAAGTGGAGGTTGCAGTGAGTGGAGATAGCACCACTGCACTCCAGCCTGGGTGACAGAGCAAGACTCTGTCTCTAAATAAATAAATAAGCATGGTGCAAAGCCGAAGGCCATTAATGCGAAACAAAAGGTACAAAGTGCTGTGGGATAACGTTCAGGGCAAAAGGATGAAGAAAGCCCACATGGAAGATATAGTGCTGGCACTATCTCCTGGAAAAGCTATAGATGGCAGGATGGACACCTTACAGGGAAAGGGATGGTAGATTAGTTTAGGTTCTCTGAGAAGTAGAGGCCAAGACAGGATGAGACAGGCAAGAGATTTATTGGGGAAATGCCCATAAAGGATAAATGGGAAGGAGCTGGTGAAGACAGGGAGAGGATTCAGACCACAGTGCAAGTCTGACCCCTGAGAAGGAGAAGGGGTATGAAGGAAGGTTAAGTAGGAAGAGTGTCAGATTTCGACACAGTTCTGAGATCTTAGGCCAACAGGAAGTCCTCAAGCCAAGTGGCCCTTCAGAGGCATCTGAAGTGTCCAGGAACAGGCAGCATTAATGTTCCTGCAGTGCTCAGTAATGCACTAAGAGTTTCCCAAGGGAAGCTTACGGCTCTCATAGTCAGGCTCAAGCAATGTCACTAGTACCATGCTTGTACTTTCTGGCATGGTTGAGGGTCAATGAATATGTGTCATCACTTGAAATCAAACACAATATCCACAGGCTCCTGAACTTTATCAAAAGGGATTTTTTAAACCTAACCATAACTGTAATATCAAAATTTGATTACTACTTTGGACAGGCGTGGTGGCTCACATCCATAATCCCAACACTTTGGCAGGCCAAGGCATATTAATCACTAGAGGTGAGGATTTCGAGACCATCCTGGCCAACATGGCAAAACCTTGTCTCTACTAAAAATTAGCTGGGCATGGTGGCACAAACCTGTGATCCCAGCTACTCAGGTGGCTGAGGCATGAGAATTGCTTGAACCCGGGAGGCAGAGGTTGCAATGAACTGAGATTGCACCACTGTACTACAGTCTGCATGACAAAGAGAGACAATAGCTGTGGTTTCAATTTATAAAACAATATAAAAGACATAAAATGATTATAAAACATCACTTTTCTGAAAATTAAGGCTAAAACCCTGAATTGAGGATTCAAAATGAACTCAGAAACAAATCTATTAAGAATCTATGTGGTAAATCCTTTAAGTGATGCAATTTCTCTAAAATTCCTATTTTAACTTCATCAAATTCTTAATTGCTAGATTTCGCTAGTGGATTCTGGATCCTCTCACCTGAAAATGTTATTTGTACTAACACATCCAAGAGGCTTTAACTATGTAAAGATAACCTGTATTGGAGACCACCTAAAATACATTCACAAATAGATATTTAATAAATTCCTTTTATAATTAATACAAACTGATTGCTTAAGGTAGCAATTTGGTTAAATGAGGATATGAGAAGACATTTTATAAAAGTGGAAACTGCTATATGAATGTGAGATTTCAACAGTTAGATCTTATATGGGGTTAAGTCACAAGAAAGGCAAGAGTAGAAAAAAATAAAGTGATCCTTTAACTTTGGAGTCATACCCAGCAGGGGGATTCTCTCACAATGAAAGGCATAAAGTAAAGAAGTCTATGGAGGACATGGCGGGTTCCTATATCCCACCTTAGGTCCTCTCTGGGACACATGGTCACTGAGTGGAAGGGCACACAACATCTGTAATACTTAAACTGTCCTCATTCTACAAAGATTTTCCTCCTTCTTGGTTAAGTATTTAACATAAGAGGTAAATACATTTTTGAGTCACTCCCTAAGGGAAAAAAAGCCTTTCAGATAACAGATGTCCTTTTTTTTAGGAGATTATGTGGCACAGAAGAGGGAGCAAGACACATTCAAGTTCCTATCACCACACAAGTGAGAAAACTGGCTCAGCAAATGATTTCACCTCTTACCTTCACAAAGGGGACAGAAGCTACGGTGTTGAGATCTCCCTCCATGTCCCCGTCATCTAGCACCCCATTCCTGCTTCCTTCAAGTGGCCTTAGAGGAAGAGGTGTCCGTCTTGTTAAGCCTGATCTCCCACCCCAGGCTCTCAATCCCACTGCAGATTACAACGTTCTGCATTATTATCCAGGACTTCTTCAATTTCACTGTTTATTAGCTACTTCTCCTATATAAACTCAAAGTCCCCCAGTTCTAAAAAAAATTTAAAAGTCAAATCTCCATACACACAAACACCTCCATCTTAGGTGCTCTTCCAGCTGCAAGGCCCAGAAATATGACTCAAGCTAATTAACATGTTACCAGTTCCTGCAATTGGGCCGCTCAGGATGGAGCTGGCAAAGACATGGCCAAACTCCTTGGCTCTCACCAGGACTCATGGGCTAGCTCTCACCCTCCACCTGTCTGCTGTCATTCCCTCTGAGTGTGGGATTCAATTTAAGGCACGTGCTCCCCACTTGGTGGGAAAAACTAATGCCAGCAGCCCAGACTATATCTTCAGGGCTTGAATTCCAAAGGAACGGAATTCTCTCTTTCCAAGCATCCATATTTCAAACCTCAGAGGAGAATGGGATTCTCAGACACTTCACCATGGGAAGAGATAGGATTAGGCTCCTCTTCGGCTTAAAACTCTTCACTGGAGTCCCAACATCTACCTACACCACAGGATAAAAGCCACTGTGCACTTAACTCCATGGTGCCACACACCATTACCTTTGCACAAGCTCCTCTCTCTATCCTCATCCCCAACTTGTCCACCAGGTAAAATCCTTTATCCATTATTCAAAACCTACCTCAGACCTATCCTCCCTAAAGAAGCACTGGCTGGTGTCTCCAGGAGGCCTTGCTGCTGTTCCTCCTCTGCACTATGGTTCCACCACACTCCTCTGTGCCACTCAAAACCCTCATGGTAAATTTCGTTGTTTACATGGCTATTTCTCCTACCACACCTTAAATCCTGGGCTTGTGCCTTTTTAACCTCTAAACACAGACTTACTTATATCAGACATGCACATAAACACATACACACTCACACATTCTTTAAAACAATGTTTGTGACTTGATTTTTGTTGTTGTTGAGACAGGGTCTTGCTCTGTCACCTAAGCTGGAGTACACTGGCGCAATCAAGGTTCACTGTAGCCTTGATCTCCTGGGCCCAATGACCCTCCAGCCTCAGTCTTCTGAAGAGTTGTGACCACAGGCACATGCTATCATACTCAGCTAATTTCTTCATTTTTTTGTAGAGAAGGGGGTCTCACTATATTGCCCAGGCTGGTACTGAATGAACCTCTGGGCTGATCCTCCCACTTAACTCTTGCAAAGTGCTGGGATTACAGGCATAAGTGACTGTACCCAGTTTGATTTTTTTTTTTAATTCAAGGACAAGATAGTTATTTAATACATTATATTAGTTATTATTAATTTCAAAGAACAGTAATTTATATGCCTTCTTTTAAAAAAATTTAAAATTCAAATTGAAACAATTTGCTATTTTGAAAGTCAAATTTTTGTTTTCTTTTTTCTTTTTCTTTTTTGAGATGGAGTCTTACTCTGTCCTCCAGGTTGGAGTGCAGTGGCACTATCTCTGCTCACTGCAACTTCTGCCTCCTGAGTTCAAGCAATTCTCCTGCCTTGGCCTCCTGAGTAGCTGGGATAACAGGCACTTACAACCACGCCAGGCTTTTTGTGTTTTTAGTAGAGACAGGGTTTTACCATGTTGGTCAGGCTGGTCTTGAACTCCTGGCATAGTGATTCACCTGCCTCAGCCTCCAAAAGTGCTGGGATTATAGATGTGAGCCGCCATGCCCAGTCAAGTTTTTGTTTTCTAAATAAAAAATTCTCTATAGTTTTATCTGGATACTCAGTTTGGTAACCAAAGATCAGTACTCTAAACACCTGGTAAAAGTATTATGCCTGTCCACAAATAAAGTACTTACAAAATAAAAATCCAAATTCTAAAAGTTCATAGCAAAATATTCTAGACCTACCAATTATCTCCCTTCTCAGAGTATCTTCAACAACACATCTGAGCTCAGACATTTACCCTATGTTCACTTCTCTCACATCAAAAGTCTAGACAAGCTCGAGCCTTACAGGGAGAGATGGTGTATTTGCGCTACATATATGTGTCCAAAGTTCCTTTTACATTCCAGAGGTTATAAATGTAATTGATGAGAAAATAGCAAAGGAAGCATTACGACAAAATCACTTTGTACCAAACTAGGTCAACTCAGAGAGACCATACTAAGACTGCCTGAAGAGTCTGAAATTACACTGCCCAGCTTTGTTCTAGCTGTAGAATGTCCACGTGGCATTAATGTCTACGAAAATATTTATCACCTACTAGGCCTGCCAAGGTTATAGAGAGGGCAATGAACACTAAAACACAGAGGAGACTGTTTATCTTCTGCCCATGCTCAAATCAAATATGATAATCCCAAGTCTCCCTAGAAGAATGCAGAAAAATGGACCCGAAAGAGAGAAGCAAACATCACAACAACATTTTTGGGAGGCATGCAAAAACTGCTAGGGTTTTGTTTCTATGTTATCACTCATTCTGGTGGATAAATATAATTTCTGATATGTAAATTTTCCTTTGACTCAGATAACTAGCAAAAGCATAATATGGCCTTCTTAATACTATGAGTCCGGCCGGGCGCGGTGGCTCACGCCTGTAATCCAAGCACTTTGGAGGCCGAGGCGGGTGGATCACCTGAGGTCGGGAGTTCAAGACCAGCCTGACCAACATGGTGAAACCCCGTCTTAAAAAAAAAAAAAGAAAAAAAAAAATACTATGAGTCTCAGCTTTCCCACTTGCTGGTAGACAAGCAGCTAACCTCACTGAGCTTCAGTTTCCTCAGTTGGGGATAGGAACACTTCCTCTGACACAGTTGAAAAAAGATTCAATGAGATCATGATGATAATAACCAATAAAACTAAATATATGATAGCATTCTATCATTTCATTAAGGTCCAGATCCCATGTCCCACAACCCCCACAGACATGCCACTTGGATCTTGCCTTTTCTTAAACTCAGCATGTGGAACACCAAACTCGTCTTCCCCATCCTAAGCCAGGATCCCTTCCCAACAGTTCTCACTCTGTACATGACACTCCTATTATCCCAAATACCTACCACCAATTATCAAATTATAAAAAGCTATTTATTCTTAGTCAGACCACAGTGAAAATGGCAGCCTCAATCCTTGCTGCTGGCAGGGCCAATACAGCAACACTTAGGAAAGCACTGTGAATCAAGTCATCCAATGCTCAAACTCAGCAATCTTACTTCAGTAAAATCTATTCTAAGGAAATATAGATAAAGCTACTTCCCAAGATGTTTACTGCAGTGTTATTTCTATTAGGAAAAGGGAAGGAAGAAAAAAAAGGAAAGAAAGAAGGAGAGAAAATTTTTACAATCCAGGAAATGGTAGGTTAAATTATGGGACATGGTCTCAACAAATGTTTGTACTTAAAAATGTGAGGAACAAAACATGAAAAATGCTATGATAAAATAAAAGACATTTAAAACTATAAGTCAATTTGTTCCTACTTAGAGCAACAGATGCACAAAAGGAACTATACCACAATGTTATGTTTTGCTCTGTTTGTATACAGATCATTTGTGAGAGACTTTTCTCCCCTCTGGTCCAAACCCAGGGCGCTTGATTTGACCTGAGTCTAGCTTGTGATCCCCCAGCCAGTCTCAGCTTCTGCTTTTCAGGCTGCTGTTCCACTCCTTCCCCAGGACCCTCCCCTACCCCTGGCCGATGCAGGACACTGTGGACATCCTCTGGACAAGGCTCCTCAGGGCCCAACACCACACCTCACTACTGCTCCACTGCACACATTGAAAGTCAGGCTGGTTTCCTCACCCTCCTGTATTATTGCCACGTTACTTCCACCACCAGTTCTTCCACCTTCCCTTGGTTGGAATTGCCCTTCCCCTCTACTTTCCCACATTCTAACCTTGCTCTGTCCAGTGTGCAGCCACTAGTGACATGGCTAATGAGCGCTTGAAACACAGCTAGTGTGAATGGGTATGTGCTGTAAGTATATACACTGAAATTAAAAAACTTCGTATAAAAAAATGATGTAAAAAATGCTGACAGCATTTTATATTATTTACCTGCAGATATATATTAGACACATGGAGTTAAATAAAATGCACTACTAAAGTTAATTTCACCTGATTCTTTTTACTTTTCAACATGTCACTAAAAAAGATTAAAATTGCACATGTGGCTCACATTATATTTATATTGGACAGAACTGATCTAACCATTCTTTGGAGCCCAGCATAAGTAAAACCTTGATTTGATTTGGCTGTGTCCCTAACCAGATCTCACCTGGAATTGTAATAATCCCCACTTGTCAAGAGCGGGGCCGAGTAGAGATAACTGAATCATGAGGGTGGCTTCCCCCATACTGTTCTCATGGTAGGTAGGGAGTAAGTCTCACCAGATTTGATGGTTTTATAAATGGGAGTTCTCCTGCACAACCTCTCTTGCCTGCCACCAGGTAAGACATGACTTTGCTTCTCATTCGCCTTCTGCCATGATTTTGTGAGGCCTCCAGAGGCATGTGGAACTGTGAGTCAATTAAACCTTTTTCCTTTGTAAATTACCCTGTCTCGGGCATGTCTTTACTAGTATCATGAGAACAGACTATTACAAACCTCCTTAAAGATGCCCTTATTTGGCCGGGCGTGGTGGCTCATGCCTGTAATCCAAGCCCTTTGGAGGCCAAGGTGGGCGGATCACCTGAGGTCGGGAGTTCAAGACCAGCCTAACCAACACGGTGAAGCCCCATCTTTAATAAAAATAAAAAACAAAAAGAAAAAAAAAGATGCCCTTATTTTTGTAACATTCCTACTGATCTCTTTTGTTCTTTGGAATCCTACAATGGAGTCTACCATATACCCATCTAATTATATAACACACCGTACATTTACTATTATTTTATATCTTCCTCACTATATCCATGCCATTTCTATATCCTAATTTGGGACTCACAGTAAGGACTCAACTTTTAATTAGACACAGAATCTGGCCAGGCATGGTGGCTCATGCCTGTAAGCCCAGCATGAGGCTTTGGGAGGCTGAAGTGGGAGGACTGCCTGAGTCTGTGGGTTCAAGACCCGCCTTGGCAACATGGCAAAACCCCATCTCTACAAAAAAAATATAAAAATCTGGCCAGGCGTGGTGGCTCACACCTGTAATCCCAGCACTTTGGGAAGCCAAGGTGGGCAGATCACCTGAAGCCAGGAGTTCAAGACTAGCCTGGCCAACATGGTAAAACCCCATCTCTACTAAAAGTACAAAAATTAGCCAGGCGTGATGTACACACCTGTAATCCCAGCTGCTCAGGAGGCTGAGGCATGAGAATCGCTTGCACCCAGGAGGCAGAGGTTGCAGTGAACCAGGATCGCACACTGCACTCCAGCCAGAGTGACAGAGTGAGACTCCATCTCAAAAAAAAAAAAAAAATTAGCCTAGTGTGGTGGTGCATGCCTTGTACTCCCAGCTACTCTGGGGGCTAAGGTGGGAGGTTTACTTGAGCCAAGGAGGTCAAGGCTGCAGCAAGCCAAGATCAAGCTACCTGCACTCCAGCCTGGACAAACAGAGCAAGACCCTTTCAAAAAAAAAAAAAAAAAAAAAGACATGGAATCTTTGCTGGAGCAATATGGTAATACACAGGGTTTTTTGGGTTTTGTTTTGTCAACAGTGTAGGGAGAACTGGAAGTCACACAACTTAACAGCTCTTTGTTTTTCCTCTAACGTAACAGAAGTAAATCGTTTGCTACATGGCTGTGCCTCTGTTTACTCCTCTGTAAAATAAAGTTAATCATATCAGACCAGTCTAAATATATAGCCAGGCCAAAGTATCGACATCCAAATTGGAGTTATCACCATGACACTACGAAATACTCTACTTCCACAGCTAATTTTGTTTCTCAGCCAATCGTTTTAAATACAGACTACTTTTTAGGAAAAGAGAACATATCCATCACTATTATTAAAAAAGAAAGAAAAGAGAAAAATTACCTTTCAAAATACTTGTCCTATCCTATTACTGAACTGTTAAAGGCCCACTTCAAGCTGAAGTCATTTATACATCATACTCACCATAGTCCTTTAAAAGGCCTACATTACCATGTCCATTTACAGAGCAAAGAAACTAAGGTTCAAAGACAGGCTACGTAACTAGCACAAGTCATGCAGCTGCAGGTGGCCGGGACAGACTGCAAATACCCAAGTCAGTGGCATAATCTTCGTATGCTTTAAAAAAATCTTTATTATTACTTGAAGATAAAATATATAAAAAGCAAAAGTGTTATATAAATACACACATAAAAATACAATAGTAATTACTATTTATTTCCTTCAAATACTTTCCTCGATCTTGGCTTAATTCCTATCTTTCAATTCAAAAGGCCTTTGTTTTCTCAGTAGACTTTTTTTTGAGTAGCAACCAAATAGGATATGTGATTCCATAGGAACTAGTGTATTAATGTACTATATTTTTAAGTCTTTAAATCACAGTTGTAAGTGAAAGTTTACATTAAATATTATGACTAGAACTCCTCAGACACATTTTTACAAAAATCTAGTCGCTGCAAAGATCACAGTAATAAACAAAGCAAACTGGGCCACTCCATAAATAAGTACATCAACAAAAAACATACACCTAAGGAAATATCAAAGAATCTCTCCATATAAAAATGAGGTCATGATGAGTTCAGTGAAATTGTAAAAGAAAGTTCCCTAAAATAAGACCTACACCTTAGAGTGAAACTACAATTACACAAACTTAAAAAGAATCAACTTTCTCAGAATGGGAACAATGTACTACAGGCTAAGAAATAACCTGTTCTAGGTTTACTTGATTATCCTTTCATAAAATGTAGCCAACTTTATCTTGCAGATTTCAGCAAACAAGTTTAAATGCTAAGGCACAGAAAAAGTCTAACAATATCAAATGCTTTAAAACACAGCTCAACTCTCCTTTATCAAAAACGTCCCCGAAGTGGGTATTAATCAGTCACTAGCAGGAACTCCACACAATGCAACCTGTGTGTTGTGCAACCTGTGCGTGCATGGTACTTTACTACAGGAAGTAGAAGAAAATTCAGTTTACCAAGAACACCACACTTCACTCTCAAAAGTCTTGAAAACGAATCCCTGTCACAGTAACTAATTTACATTTCATTTCAAACTGAACAAGTCAGTGTAACCTCAAGGAATGTGAGATTGTGAACAACTTCACTTGGCAAAATCAGGTGTGGTTTGGTTTGGCTTGGGTCCTTTTCCCCCTCAGAGGTAGAATATAAATAGAAATAATTAGCAACTTCTAATCTCATGAACAAGAGCTTTATTTAATATCCTCACATGGTAAACATTTTATGCCATATTTTTTCAAGTGACAGACACATTAGCACTAGATGACTTTTGTGAATTTTAGGACTAAAAGACACCTAGAAGAAACATAAGGTGTTCTTTCCTTCGCCACCAAATACACAGGCAAGTCTGTCTGTAGACAGCAAGAGTGCTTTAATCCTAAACAAAAGTTAAGATTTAGGAGGTAAAAAATACAGAAAACAAAACACAGCCTAGGCAAACCAGCTACAGATCACATGCAGCAGGTGACAGGAAGCCTTGTGGACACCTCACAGCCACAGGGGTGAGCGCCATCACAGGTCAACTCCAAGCCCATCTGAGCTCCTCAGAATCACCATCCAGCAGGCCATAAACCAGAAGGTGGCAGACACCATCACTGTTATGTTGGTAATAAAGGAGAAGCAGCCTCCCTGAACTGAAGAAAACCACCCCTCTCTCTAAGCAGGAAGAGGAGGCCCCTTCACACCAAGGACACAAAGAAACTGAAGCAGCCAGACCCAAAATAAAAATTAAATTTAAAAAGCAGCATGGGAAGAGAGATGACAAATCTGTGCTGGGACCACTTGGAATCTCAGTCTACTTAGGGTCTCACAGTCAAAAGTAAAAATAAAATTTTAAAGGGGGATGACAGAGATAAGAGTCAAATCAGGTCTGTGCTGGGTCCACTTGGGGTCTCGGTCTACTTAAGAGTCTCAGACTCAAAAATAAAATTTTAAAAATGAAAGGGGGAGATGACAGTTCAATATGTGCGCGTGATGACCACTTCAGATTCAGTTCACTTGCTGGGAGGGGAGGGGACAGGTACCTCTGTCCTGGCCTCCAGGTTCCCCGGGAGGGCAGGCACCCAGCGAGAATCTGGGGTAAGTTTAACTCGAGGGCGACAGGAGCAGTGCCCGAGGGCCAGGCTGCGGCTTTCTGGGAAACAAAGCCCCCGGGGTCCAAACCCAGACCGCGGGAAGAGGGTCGGACGCCCACCCATCCCCCTCCCCAGCCTCCCAGCCACCGACCCCCGCAGAGACGGGCACCCTCCTGGCAGGTGCCCCTAACCCAGCGCCCCGACCCCCGCGCCCGGCGCGCGCCTCACCCAGCAGCGCCCGCAGGTGCTTCAGGCGGGTCAGAACGTCCTTCTTAGGGTCCAGCACCTTCTGGGTGGACTTCTTCACATCCCCGTGGCTCCTTCGGGAGAACATCCCGCGGCAGGAAGCCCGGGCCCCGCCGGCGGGGCAGGAGGCGCCTGCGCCACGCGAATCAAAGCATAGGGTAGAGGCCGGCGCGTGTCGCGCGGGCCACTAGCTGCCCCCAGCTCGCTGCTGCCGCCGCCGCCGCCGCTTCAGCTGTGGCTCCAGGAAGGAGGGGCGGGCCAGTCACGGTGAGGGGCGGGGCAGGAAGGCGGTGTCGACGCGGAACCGAAGGCCCCGCCCCGCGGGAGGCGCCGGCCGGCCCCTTGGGCGCTACGCACGCGCGCACAGCCAGGACTTGCCTCGCGGGACTCAGCTCGTCCGCGCCAAAGCCTAGCGAGGACGCGCCCGGAGCGCGGAGAAGGCGCCTCGAATCACAAAGGAGCGTTCCTCCTGCACACATTGTACTACAAGTCCCGAGATGCATCGCGAGAGAGTCCTCCAATCAGGCTGGCGGCCTTTGGCACGATGGGAGTGAATGAGCCGTCATTGGGCACGTCCTCCCCGCCCTGCCGCGGGCCGCAGGGACTCCTGGGAAATGAAGTTCTCCAGCAGGCGACCCGCTGCGACCTCCTTTTCTGGGTCGCAGAGGTGCAGGGTGGCATCCGCCGGTCCCCTGCCCTGGCAGCCTAGAGCGCCCGTAGCTTCATTCTCCCTCTTACATGCCCACCCCATTTCCTCTAGTGCAACGTGAAACACACACACAGTAAGAAAAGCGTCAAGGCTTTTCAAATGCAAACTATTTTTAGGTTTAGCTTCTGGATTCACACCAGGGAGCGAGTCGAAGCCCCTCTGACCGTGCCAAAATCGCAGCTCTAATTTCACACTAAAATGAGTGGCTTTGGCACTAGGGAAGAGCGTTTCCCGGTGAAGGGTCCAGCCGACCCCTTGGTTCCTGGAACCCAACCTCACTCGGGGTATGGAGGTCGCTGGCTCCGAAGGCTCCTTGGGATCTTGCCTGTTTGTAGGAAGGGCGCATTCTCTGTGTTGTGCAAGGCCACATGGCGATCCAGCAGCAGAACCAGAAATAGAACCTGAGGGATCTGACTCAGGCCTGTATACTTTTTAAAGAGAGGCGCCTATTCCCTGGGGCAAAACTTTAAGCTGGAAGATGGTCAGGAATTGCACTGTAGGATTGTAGGATTGTATAGTGGCATCCGGATCTTGCAAGTTTTGACATCCCTTCAGCTTTTACAGCAAGTACTTGAGGTAGAATCACAACTGTCTTTTTCTCCTCTAGCTGAACCGTGACTTGAGGGAAGTGCCAAGGATTTATACACCTTTGTATCCCCATCCCTGAGCACAGTATTTGGCCTGTAGAGGAACTCAATAAAAGTTCATTAAATGAAATAGAATAAAAAGCTAAAATAGTCCTACATATTTCAACCAGGCAGGCAAAAAAAAAAAAACTTCACAGCTTTAGAGCATCTCTGTTTTTAGACTTGTGTAATATTCCTTTGTATGGACACATTCATACAAAGGAAAATTACTCAGCAATAAAAAAGAACAGACTACTGATAAACCCTATAACATGGATCACTGTCAGACCCAGAGATGAAAGCCCCATGCTCAAGATGATGGCAGAGCTGCCCTACCAGCCTGAGTCCCCAGATGACAACACAGATCAGGACCACAAACTTCCAAAAATGTTACAAGAGAGGAAAATAATGTTTTATCTTAAGTCAAGGCATTTTGAGAGTCGTTATTACTGCAACTGAGCTTGTATCTGATTACACATAGTGAATCACAATGTTCACTACCCCATTCTTTTAGGAGAAGATATCTTTCTTTACACTGACTGAAAAAATAGAATATACTTGTCTTAGGGAATTCCATTTTTTTATTGCAAAGCAAGCTGTCATCATCATCAAACATTTATTGAGCACCTGCAATGTGTAAGGCATGATTCTAAATCTTGGAGATAAACGATGTATAAGATGTATCCTCCTGACCTCCAGTGCTTCCCAATCCAGTTCAGGAGGCTGAACGATTAGATACATGTGGGAATAAATGACAGTGTACAGTGAACATGTGACACTGTCAAGCTTAATAATGCCAGAAACGGGCATCTGTGCATATAGATTCATCTCACCCATCATATCTAGCCTTTACCCAGTAGTGAAAATGTAGAACTCCAAATCTTCTCTTAAAAGGGAAGAAACGTATAGTACTATTATCTTGGTACTTTTTCATCCACATGCATATACCATATGGCTCTTCTTATTTTCTGTTGTTCTTTCTAAACTCGTTCCTGCTGGGCTGTGAACACTTTGAGGGCTTTACTTGCTTTGTACTGAATTCTTTATCCCTGGAGTTATAGAGTGCCAAGCGTTTTGCAGACATTAAGTGCGGCTGAATAAATGTCCTACAGTAATCAGTAAATAAGGATAATGAGATCAAAAGTTTAAAACTTGCAATGCAAATTAAAACTACTCTGAAATACCATTTGAATTAGAAAAAAAAGAAAAAAACCTCCACACAGACAAGGGTTGACAACACACTCTGGTGTGGTGGCAAAGCTATAGAAAACAGCTGATAGAAATGTTAGATGATACAACTCCTATGGAAGTAAATTTGGCAAAAATAAATATTTGCCCTTTGATGCAGAATTTATCTTTTTTTATTTTTATTATTTTTTGAGATGAAATCTGGCTGTGTTGCCCAGGCTGGAATGCAGTGGTGCTACCTCAGCTCACTGCAACCTCTGCCTCCCAGGTTCAAGCGATTCTCCTGCCTCAGCCTCCTGAGTAGCTGGGATTACAAACGTGCAACACCATGCCTGGCTAATTTTTTTGTATTTTTAGTAGAGACAGGGTTTCATCATGTTGGCCAGGCTGGTCTTGAACGCCTGACCTCAGGTGATCTGTGGGCCTTGGCCTCCCAAAGTTTTTTGTTGTTGTTGTTTGGTTGGTTTTTTGGGACAGTCTTGCTCTGCCCCCCATGCTGGAGTGCAGTGGTGTGATTTCAGCTCACTGCAACTTCTGCCTCCCAGGTTCAAGCAAATCTACCTCAGCCTTCCAAGTAGCTGAGATTACAGGTGCCCACCAACATGCCTGGCTAATTTTTCTATTTTTAGTAGAGACAGGATTTCACCATGTTGACCAGGCTGGTCTCAAACGCCTGACCTCAAGTGATCCAGGGGCCTTGGCCTCCAAAATGCTGGGATTACAGGCGTGAGCCACCACTCAGTCAGAATTTCTACTTCTAAGAATCTATCCTGCAGATATTCAGATATATAACACTGGAAGGATTAAAAAAAACCCTAACATTAATGCCTACCCAAGTGGGATGGAAGATGAAGTGGAAAGGAATCAGTGTCTTCACTGAGTATACTGTTTTATATTTTTTCACTTTTGAATCATATAAATGTTTTGCATATTCAAAAATTAAAACAAAAAGACAAACCTGAAAATCAAAACTAAGTGAGAAAAAATAAACCCAACAATATATATAATCGATAGCATAACTCTATGGAGAAATAAATATAAAACCATGCATGGAAGTTTTTTCCTTTCAGCACTATTTATGATAGCCAATGGAGTGGGTTGAACAGTGTCCACCCTTCCCCCAAAACGATATGTCTATGTCCTAATCCCTGAAGACTTGTGACTGAGACTTTATTTGGCAAAAGGGTCTTTGCAGATAAAATAAGATCCTGGGTTATCTGGGTAGACCCTAAATCCAATGACAAATGTCCCTGTAAGAAACAAAAGAAGTGAAAACATAGAAACAAAGGAGAAAGCCACATGACGACCAAGATAGAGATTGAGGTTATGGAGCCACAAACGAAAAGACCCCTAAAGCCAAGAGAAACTGGAAGAGGCAAGAAAGGATTCTCCCCTGGAGTCTTCCAGAGGAAGCCCAACACCTTGATTTCAGACTTCAGGATTCCAGAACTGTGAGAAAACAGATTTCTGTTGTTCTAAGTCATCCAATTTTTGGTAATCTGTTGTAGCCACCTTAGAAAACAAGCACTGCCAGATACTGGAGAGAACCCTATGATCGTCTAACGGCATGTGACTGGACGTGGTACTTATATGCACATACTTCTTCTACAAGTGGCTAATTTAATCCAGTTCATCCACACAGTATAGCACTATGGAGTACTATGCTGCTGTTTGAAAATAATGAGAAAATTTCCTGTGTACTGATTTGACCTAATCTTCCAGATATGTTTTTAAATATAAAAGAAACAGAATATTAATTTATTTTTCAAAAAGAAACACTGGAAGAATAAATAAAAAGCTAACATTAATGCCTACCTCAGTGGGATGGACGATGAGGTGGAATGAAACAGGGTCCTCTCTGAGTACACCTTTTTATATATTTTTTCACTTTTGAACCATATAAATGTTTTACATATTCAAAATTAAAACAGAAAAAGACAAATCTGAAAATCAAAAATAAATGAGAAAATAAACTCAACCATGTATGTAATTGGTAGCAGAACTATACAGAGAAAATATTTCAAGTGATTTTTGGAAACAGTGTTCTGATTGTACCTCCTTAGAGGAATATATTTTAAGGGCAAACATATCTGAAAAGAAATGATAATTACTATTAAAAACCAAGATTTTCAGTGTAAGAGAAAGGAGGCACAAAAATATCAAATCAAAGAAAAAGTGAAAACTCTGCAAGATTAGATTTTACTTCAAATATCTGTTTGAACTCATAATTTAAAAATATATACATTTGTCAATGGCATGCATGAATGAAATGAAGGAATAAAAAGAGTGCCATACATTCCTTTCTATACAGATATTGGCTGCGTGCAGTGGGCTCATGCCTGTAATCCTAACACTTTGGGAGGCCGAGGCAGATGGATCACTTGAGGTCAAGAGTTTGAGAATAGCCTGACCAACATGGTGAAACCCTGTCTCTACTAAAAATACAAAAATCAGCCAGGCATGGTGGCTAACACCTGTAATCCCAGCTACTTGGGAGGCTGAGGTTGGAGAATCGCTTGAACCGGGAGGCAGAGGTTGTGGTGAGCCAAGAACATGCTACTACACTCCAGCGTGGGCCACAGGGTGAGACTCCCTCGAAGGAAGAAAGAAAGAAAGAGAGACAGAGAGGAAGGAAGGGAGGGAGGGAGGGGGGAGGGGGGGAGAAAGGAAAGAAAGAAAGAAAAAGAAAAGGAAAGAAAGAAGGAAAGAAAGAAAGAGAGAGAAAGAGAGAGAGAGAAAGAAAGAAAGAAAAGAAAGAGAGAGAAAAAACCAGATATATAGTTGTCCAACAATGTTTATGAAAAGACTTTCATTTCTCACATTGAATAACTTGGAGCATTGATCAGTTATCAATCAACCATGTATGTATCTATTTCTGGATTCCCTGTTCTGTTTCATTGATCCAGTTGTTTAACCCTTACCATTACCTCTCTGCCTTAAGCTTTACTGAAAGTCTTGATTTCAGGTAATGTATGTTATCTTTGTTCAAGATCATTTTGGCTATCTAGGTACTCTCTAGTTACATATAAATTTTAGAATCAATTTGCCTATTTCCTTTTTAAAAAAAAAAAAAATCTGCTGTGTGTTCTTGTTCTTGTAATCTCTGTAAGTGCCTAGAAGCAACCATCCCCAGTGGTAACGAGATACCATTCTCCATCCTAAGTAATCAGAGTTCTTTTTTTTTTTTTTAAGACGGAGTCTCACTCTGTTGGCCAGGCTGGAGTGCGATGGTGCAATCTCGACTCACTGCAACATCCACCTCCCAGGTTCAAGCAATTCTCCTGCCTCAGCCTCCCAAGTAGCTGGGATTACAGGTGCATGCCGCCACACCCTGCTAATATTTTATTTTTAATAGAAATAGGGTTTCACAATGTTGGCCAGGGTGGTCTCAAACTTCCAACCTCAGGTGATCTGCCCGCCTCGGCCTCCCAAAGTGCTGGGATTACAGGGGTGAGCCCATCGTGCCTGGTCCCCCTTTTTTTTAATGAATTAATTTTTTAAAAAATAGAGGCAGTTTCCTCATGTTGCCCCAACTGGTCTTGAACTCCTGGATTCAAGCTATCTGCACATCTCAGCCTCCCGAAGTGCTAGGATTACAGGTGTGAGCCACCACACCCGGCCGTAATCAGACTTCTTTAGAGAAATGGCTGATTCTAGGTCTGGGCCAAGGAAAATATAGGGAATACATAAAACTGTACTCAAAGATCAATGGGAAAGACTAAAAACAAAGGAGTCTATGGCCAAATGTGGGATAATTTGATCGTCAAAAAGAATAATGACTGTGATTGATTATAAATAAAAATTCAGTCCTGGCATGATGGCTCACGCCAGTAATCCCAACACTTTGGGAGGCCAAGGCAGGAGAATTCACCTGAGCCCAGGAGTTTGAAACTGAACTGGGCAACATAGGAAGGCTCTGTCTCTCCATAAAATAAAAATTTTAAATGTAATAAATACATAATAAAAAATTCAGAAATTCATAATGATATTAAAAAGACTTTTTTAATGTACTAGGTAAATATTTCAAACATAGGACATTTCTTACACCTTTGTGGATTTCAGCAGACTTTCACCTGGCTAAAATCTTTTCTCAGTAACAAGTTGGAAACTTGATCTGAACTGGGTGTGTGCTTCAAGATCCTAATCAGCCAGGCACAGTGACTCACACCATCACTTTGAGAGATCCAGGCAGGAGGATCCTTTGAGCTCAGGAGTTCAAGACCAGCCTGGATAATATAGTCAGACCCCATCTCTACAAAAATTTAAAAAATTAGCTACTCAGGAGGCTGAGGCAGATGGATTGCAAAAGCAAGCAACAAAGAAAAGAAAAAACTTCCTAACCACAGAACAATGCACAGCGTTGTCATCCTCTGTCTTCATCACATACCCGAAAAGCATCATGCTTTCCTCATAACACCAAATTGAATTTGATTGTTCAGGAAAACAGTAAACAAAGACAAAGTAAGCAAAATGGGATGAGAGATCAAGGCCTTAATTCATTCATCAATTCTTCAATTTATTCACCAAGAAACTCGTCAATTCCTGATTTTGTCTGGAGTAAAATTTCACATTTTTTGTTTTTGTATATAAATTCAAACCAACGGTTATTGAACAAATGCCATGCTAAATTGTGATGATCATAGTTTTGCGTTTTCCCATTCTTTTCTATTGTATTGAAAATTGGTCTTTCAAGGCCCTATGTGACAACTGCAACTTGGATAATCTTTGAGATTTAATATTTATCAAACAACTCTACAATTCATTGTTGCCAGGCTTGTGCCCATTGCAGCACCAGAGTCAACACTCAATCAATAATTGTTGAATGAATAAATTCATTCACTTACTTGCTTATTAATATCACAATATGGTAATTAGGGAATGTGTTCAGTACGTTTTCTAATTAATTTAAAAAAAATTTTTTTTTTTTAGAAAAAGAAAAGGAGAAAGAAAGAAACAGCAAAAGAAAGAAAAAAAAGAATGAAAGAGAGAAAGAAAGAGGAAGAGAAGGAGAGAGAATGGGATTCTTGTTTTATTGCCCAGGCTAGAATGCAGTCTAAAAATGGGTATTAAAAACCTCTTTTATGCCAATAATTGTGTTTAACAATGGCGACAGGAAGGAATAGGGGATGAAAATAACAAATAAGCAGCCAACCAATATTTTATTTAAACCTGTGAAATGCTATGCAATTGCTGGGGAGTGATTTACTTCCA
>CAUYQU010021021.1:0-39083 GCA_963574635.1 Cheracebus regulus
TCTTTTTCTAAAATCTCTTCCTCTTTTTTTCTCTTTCATTTTTTTCTTTCTTTTGCAGTTTCTTTCTTTCTCCTTTTCTCTCTTTTTCTAAAATCTCTTCCTCTTCCTTTCTCTCTTTCATTAAAAAAGAAAAAAAAAAAAGAAGATTTTATAAGGAATTTTCAGAGAAGAACAACGAGGAATTTTCTCATAACTCACAGGAACTGAATGAGCAAAACCATAACCTATACACTATTGACATAATGAGGAATCCATAGACATTAATTCTAAGCCGGGAGCATAGTCAAACTTCTTTGAAGACTTTGAAGAAATAATGATGTGGCCTGAAGCTCTCTGGGCTTTGAGAAAACAAGTGTTTTTTTTTAACATCAAATAATGATTACGGAAAAGTGTTGTGAATGTGATCTGTGTATGGTTACAGATGTTAGTGATTCAGTTGGTTAGTTAAAAAATGTATCTATTTATAAATGTTTAAAGTAAGCCAAGCAAATTCAAATTCAGTAAAAAAGAAAAGAGTATTTCCACTAGGCAAAGTCAATCATTAGAAATAATTTGGCACTATGAGGGTCATGCTGAGTTATTTCTAAAGTGAGAAAAATGCTGCTATATTACTTGTATGAAACACCAAGTTCTAAATATCAATGAATGCTTTCTATTTTCTAATTCTGGAGAGATTTCTTAGAGGTTTATATAACTATGATTGCTCATACAGAAATACCAAAGCAATTTCTATATGCAATACAAATAAGTAACTACAATGTCAGAAATGCTGAAGGCAAAATTATTGGCTTACATGCTTTAAAACGATGTCAGAGATGTGCAATTAAATTCATAAGATACAGGGCATCTTATGAGCTACCACAAATAAAATATCACTGAAGTGTCTTGAAAATGAAACTGATTGCAAAGCATCTAATTTGAAAATAATGGGTAGAGTGGCTTTAGAAACTTTTTTTGGTTTTGTTCTAAACAAATAACTATATGCAGTTAAAATATTGAATTAATTTACCATTAGAAATGTTAACAGAAAAATTAATTTGGTGATATTTGATTTGCAATACTTTGAATAATTTCAAAGAAAAATATGCCATCAATATTTCAGGACATTTTGGAAGAAACAATACAAAATAAATGCCACTTATCCTACTGATTTCTAAAAAGTGTCACAGAAAAATACACCTTAACAAAGGACATCAATATATAACAGATAAGTTGAAAAATGCCTTAAATCAGGTCAATAAGTCAGGCCATAAGTAATAGCATTCTAACAATTTAAAAACACAGAACTGATCAAATGCAGTCAATAAGACTATATTTTGTGTTTATTATCAACCTAATTTTGTGTCTGAAATTTTATAGGCCAATCTAAATTATTGCAATTCAGTATTTGTCCAGTAACAAATTCCAAATATAAAAAGAACAAGAATAGATAATCTTTTTAATTCTGTCAGCATAATTGGTTAGGTAATATTAAAAGGTAGAGCCCAGACTGCAATTTTGAAATCCATATCTGAATGTATCCACCTTTATACAATTTGATATTTAAAAACTGCAAATTTTTATGGAGTGTATAAAAAATAGAATATTAAGTTGTTTTTTCATCCTCATTGGAACAAATATTAAATTGAAAATAATGCATTGATAAAATCATGGAATATTCACACTGTTTCAGCATAACATATTCTAATTTTTATTTCAAATGTACATGTTATAGTTTAAAATTTAGGAAAATTTAAAATTCAACCAATAATTTAGCTTGCATACATGTATTTCTTTTTATGTAAATTGATTTCTGTTTGAGTTGTGAAATCAATGTAAGCTCCATGTATAAAATTTGAAGCAAAGAAAATCTGAGTAAGAAAAAACATTACCTATAATCCAACCACATAAAGATAATTACTGCTACAACATGTGGCATCTTTTTTCTTCTTTGGATGATTTGGATCTTAATATATGTTATATTCATACATAGACATATACAAATTATTTTTTATCAGAGAGGCTACATTTTACTTTTAATATTATTAATTTCCCCTCTCCTTCCTTCCTTCCTTCTTTCCTTATTTCCCTCCTTCTTCCTTCTTTTCTTACCTTTTGTTTTATTATTGTACCCTCTTCTGTTGTATGAAACATTCACTCTTGACTATATGTGTAAATAGAACATTTATAACTTTTTAATACATTGGATAGCCTCTGTAGATCTCACTTCTCTCAACATGAAAGCTCTGTTTTGGCGAAGTGAGGTGTCTTATATACTCTACCTCCAACATATTAGTTTTATTTCTTACTTCAAACAAACTCAAAATATGAAATGTCTCTACCCATCAAATCGGTGTGCTATAGAAGGCTATATTTATAATCAGAAGATGCAGCTTTGAATTTGTGATATATTTTTTGGTACTTGAGAAAGCTGTGTCACTTCCTTGGAGCTCAGTTAACAATATTTAATATAAAAGGCTGTGTTTCTGTAAAAGAGATAGCAAAGGTAAAAGAACCTAAAGCTTGACATAAAATAAGTAATACTACTTGACTTTCAACATATCCCAAAACAATCATTCTTCAATCCCACTTCTCTCTTGGAAACTTCTGTGACTACATATTGGCTGGACAATTGTGGTTATGTCATGTAACCTCAGTGGAAATGTTGCCTTAATTGTGAAACAAACATCTAATTCTACAGCTTTGGGGTTTCCTCTATAAAACTATATTGCAGTTTCAATCTTCTCTCTTCATTAAATTGTGTGAAACATGCTTATTCCTTGTCTCCTTCCCCCTCACCATTTTGTTCTCTTTCCTTCCTTCAGGTTGTAATACCTTGCAAAGAAAAGAAGGTACCTAATAAATACTTACTGATTTTAAATCCAATATGATTTTATATTTTTATCTCATAATAAAAGCAGATAATAATCACCTGATGAGTCAAAATACCTGATTACTTCAAGCAACCAGAGTTTTAGGGAAGAAAATTTATATTTAACAGTATTGATACTAAGGAGAGCTCACATTCAACATATTGACAGACACAAAGTATTAGTTTGTATTTATATTTAAATAAAAATGTCTAAAAGTTTATAAGTATTACTTTGGTGCAAGTGTAATTCCAGTTTTTGCTATTGAAAGTAATGGCAAAAACTGCAATTAATTTTGTACCAACCTAATAATCATATTTTTTCCTCCGAAAATGTTATTCTTCTTCCAAAAATCAAATGTGACAATTTCTAGAAGAATTTGAATATAGAGGATAGAATCTCACTGTGCCAATAGCTGTAATTTAATGTTATATTATAAGCAAAGTTTTCATTAATGAGCCCAGAAATTCTTCTATCCGGAATGTGAGATGAAGTGTATAACAAAATATACTTTTATACTCCTAATTCATGAGTCTCCTCTATTTCTCCTCTCATATTTATCTTCTGATAACTGAGATTTGTGCTTGATACCCCTGGAAGACTACATCAAGTGTAAAAATATGGTTTTTGATCTTCCAGTCTAAAGTAATTTGAGATATTATAAAATAATTGGCTTTCTATAAGTAATCTTTGCAGGAAATGTCTGCACAACCCCAACTCTACAGTCACCCCAGAAAGGTAACAGAGACCATTTATGATGATATTATTTTTCCATCAAGCATGGAGCAAGAATAAATATATGTGTTTTGAGATTCCATCAGTCACATTTATCAATATGTCTGTTCATTCTTATGAGGAGTGTATGTGTATCATCTGTATAACATGGAACTTAAAGCAGTCATCCCAGGACATATTGAAATGGAATATCTGTGCTATTTTCTTCCCAACTGTTAAAATAGTCCTTTCATTGTATTCTAGTCTGCAGTATTATGTAAAATACAAACAAGTTAATTTTGTTTGAAATTATTTTGATACAGTTCATGATACCTTTTAAGATTATGAAATGGCTTGTGCTGCCAGATAAAGCAGGGTTGATAGTAAATTCTTCAAATAAAAATGGAACTTCCAGCACTATACTTGCTGCGAATAATTCACTCTGCTATGAATTAATCCTTATAGTATGCCAGACAGACAATAAGTGATAGATCTTAAATTTTCTTCTAATGCATGTTAATAAAGAGAGAAAGCTGTAATTAACAGGATTTGGCAAGCTAAGAATAAACCTAGTGGTAAAAAGACAAGTAGTTATTATAATAAGTAACAATAAGAATAATTTAGTGAGTATATATAATGGGTAAGAGAGAGTATAAAGAGTTCTATATATGGTGCTTTTTTATTTAATCCTGACTGAAAACCTGTGAGTAGATATTATGTCATAGATGAGGACATTGAGGTTTGGCAGTGATGGGAAAGGAAGGATAAATAATCAGTGTAAGGTCACAGAAGTTGTAGGTAACAGGATCAAGATTTAAGCTCACATATACCTGGCCATAACTATTTTAATTTTAACAAAAAAATAGTATTCTTTAGCCATTTAAGAATATTTGGCTTGGAATATTGAGACCTTAGGAACATTTTCAACACAGAGTTCCTGGTGGAAAAAAAGTAAATAATGATCTGCATGGTGTTAGTGATAGCAGGCCAGTATCAATAATGATTTTTTTTTCTATGTATGAAGATCTTTGGGAATTGTTTTTAAAGGTAAATAAGAGATAACCATTATAAAAGGCCCACTTTTCATATGTACACATGTACACTCCCAAAAGTGCTTGAAGTCAGAAGACAAGTTTGTACTTTCAATACATACATATATTATTTAACCACATTGCAAATGACAAAGGCAATGACATTGTACCAAAGGGTAAGAATTTCCCTGCAGAGTTGCATGATGCTTCTGAAGGTATTTTGAAGTGTCATTAAAGTGAAAGCAGAAGTTTGTAACTTTAAGAGGTCAATTGTTAATATTTTTTCTATGTGCCCTTTGTATTCAGAGCTCTGTGTTAAATAGCTGAAAGTAGAAAATCTTTCCTACAGAACCCTTCAGAGTATACATACAGAAAATGCTTTATCAAACTTTATAAGCTTAATTCATCAGAGGCAGAAAGGACTCATGGCATGAAGAAAGGAATGGGAATACTACTTTATGCTCAATTATCACTGTATTGTATTCCGTACCAATGTATGTTATCTGAGGCCTATCATAGAAACAAGACTTTGCCCTTAACTCTGAGTTTCACCCCTCTTCTTTTTATCTGGCTACGCACATTGTTACATCAAGGGTGGAAACAATGTTAAGAAATTCTACATCTACCTATTCAAGTTGGTTTTGCCAACTGTCTTATATTTAGTGAATACATGACTCTCATTATTGCAGTATTAGTAATTTTACCTCATATAGTTTCAAACCAATTTCACATGATCCTCATAAAATATTACAATATATGCTGCAGAATATATTATCATCCCTAATTCATAGAGGATGCAGTTGTGGCTTAAGAAGTAAAATAGCTTGTCCAGTTTTGCCCAGCCAACAAGCTGTACATTGGTATGCTGGTGAATGCTTAAAGCAGACACTGGGTGTGGGGAGACAGTGCTACTGATATATAACATGTGTCAATTTCTGTGGTGTAAATATTACCATCATGGCTGATTTCAAGCTGCAAACCTGACATCAGTGAACACTGAATTAAGAAGAGATGACCCAATCAGATATTGCAAGCAAGCACAAGCCAGGTCCAGTACACTGCAGACTGCAGAGGAGACAGAAAATATTCCTCCTGACCTGTAGCTTCATAAGTTTTGAACAAGAAAAGTCAATTTAAAAAGTTACTTAGAAACATTTTCAGGTATTAGTTGTTTATTCCATTTGTAAAGAGAGAAAATTGACTATTATTATTATCTAATAAAATTAGAAACAGAAGTGATAAATGATGTTTTTATTTTGAACTCATATTCATTACAGTGCTGGATACACAGTAGGTACTTAAAGCATGCTTATTTAATTTATTCTTGTTGGTATTTTAGAGATTTGTAGTGTTAATTAAATGGAACATTCTCACAAGTTGCCAATCCTTGAGTGACAATATTCAATAGTGAGAAAGTATTGGGAAAAGCTGAAGTCTGGTCTTGCTTTACCTTTGTTAATGATGTAATCTTGGGCAAACCATTTAAACATATTCAGACACATTCACTCACCAACAAAACAAAGATCTTAATATGGTTTCATTATATATAAAACTTTCATTTCTATTTGGCCAAAAGTAGTATGAATTCAGAATAAAGAATGTGAGAGTCCATCCAACAATAGCAGTAGTCTAATCTTCACATCTTGCTGGCAGATACTAACTACCCCTACTTTATCTTCCATAACATGCAGTGTTTCTCTTAAATTATATTACAGAGCTATTTGATAAGATCATCCCTACTGAAAAACTTACAACATAATTTCCACTTTCCTGTAATACTTGTCACTAGAGGTCATATAATGTATTCTCCTGACAAATTCATAATTAATGTATTTTTTTAAATTTATATATTTTAATTGACATATGAAATTCATGATTTGTCATTAAAAACATGATGTTTTGATAATGTTTGATTATCTGAAAGTTATAAAATGACCCATTACAATTTCAAACCTAAAACTAATGTAAGAGAATGAAGTCACAGGAAAATGGGATCTTGCTGAAAAGTGAGAAAAATTAAACAAAAATAACCAGAGAGAATATTCTAGACTTTATTTAACCATGTCAGATTGTCGAATGGAATTAAAATAGATGTCTCCCAAACTACATGAGTGATTCAAATCATCATATGTGGGCTAGATTTTGGTGAAGGGGAATTTTAAAAATAAGCATCATATAATAGATGGATTATAACTGCATTTAGTAAAATATCTTTTGGAGTTGTCAAAGATAATGTTTAAAATCTTGAGCTGGTAAATTTGAGGCAGAGTAAAAATGAAACAGATGTCAAATCACAGATGTTAATGGCCTTTTCTTTTAATCCATTAACCATTTTTAATGACCTTCACTTTTAATCCTTCTGAGAAAAAACTGAAACTCATAATCTAAACTGCCAGAATGAAGAAGTGGTGACGTATAAAAAGTGAAATACTAGAAAAACAGAAGAGAGATGGTCTTCTGAAGCATGATAAAGGAGTTAAATTAGATTAACACTTAAGTGCTCTTATGAGATCAGATTACTTTTTGAAAATAAAAAACCATGGAAACGACATTTTTCTTACTAAGATTGAAAGGTAACCATGAAATCATTAATCACAGGACATGGAGTCCTATGATGAAAAAAAAAATCATTGCAAAACAAGGGGCAATAGTGGTGTAGGTAATCCTAAAGCTTAGTAAAAATGGATTAGACAGGGAAGATGAGCATGACCTAGGTGCTTACCCATGCAGATTTTTTCTTTATATTAACATGGAGTTCAAGGAGGCACTTAGAGACTTTATTTCCATATTCCCCAGCCTATATGACGTTAGTTTCCCAATGAAAGTTAAGTTTACTATGACAACGAAATATAAACAAGTCTTCTAATAGTTTGATGGTCTTATTTTAGCTTAATTTGGACTATTTACAAATGGATATTTTCAGTTTACATCAATAAGTCAGGTTACATTAATCTCCCAGATAGGAGTTGTGCTAAAATCAATTTCAAGAAAACTAAGAACCAGCAAATGTGATCTATATTCCTTTGAATAATATAAAATTCTTTCTATCAAAATACACTAAGTAAACATCAGTCAAAGAGCAGAGTTCTCAAAGCCCAGCGAATGACTAGAATTAAGATAGCCATAAGCAAATTCTAAGTGGTTCCTAAAAGCATTCCCACCAAGTATCAAACTAATAGCATTTGGAGAGGTAGGTCAAACATAAATCTTTATTCTCTATTTTTATTCCTGCCATAAAGGGGCAGGTACTGTAGGGGCACTGCCCATTTAGACAATTGCCTTGTCCCTGACACAAATTGAAGACTCAAAAAAGGCTTTTCATGAGCATATAAAAAGGAATTTCCCAGCTGAGGAAAACCTCCATGAAGTAATAATGCTAAGACAATGTCAAGGATGCCGGTTTTGGATTCTGAATTACATTCCAAAGCCACTGTTATAATTCTGCTCCAAAATATTAGAGGAAAACTTTCAACTTTTAGTCCTGAAACTTTAAAGGGCCATAAGATGATATGAAATATTTTTCATTAGTCAAATATTAAATACCTGGATTGTTTTTTTCCCTCTACATGTCAATCTCTGTTTGGTGAAATGTCAATCTTTTCAAACCATTGCTAATCCTTTACTTTTTGTTAGAGTCAGTGGTGATGCCTTCAGTACATTTTAGGCAGAATCACTTAATTTAGAAACTGCATTTATAAAATAGTTGCCGAATTCAAGAACATTAATATAGAAAAAGTTTCTAAAATAATGTTAAGGTTCCTATTAAATAACTTCGGTACAGTGAAAAATCCTAGGACTTTGAATGGCGTTAGCCTTCAGAGTGTAAGTGCTAAGCCTTGGCTAGTACTTATCATGTCTGTGTTTCAGATTCCTGATCTCTAAATTTGGGCAAAAACCTCTTCCCTTTAGGAATACTGAAGGAATTGAATGATACTATACAAATAATAGCTCACTGTAAATTATGAATCAACACATAAATGAAATTTAATATATCATGTTGAAGCAACCACATTAACAAAGTCCAGTCACACTACCTATGTACATGTGTCAGAGGAATTTGAACCAAAGCAACTCGATCACAAATAGGAGCTGGGTAAATAAAGTTGATACCTACTGGGCTACATTCCCAGACAATTAAGCATTCTAAGTCACAGGATGAGATAAAAGGTCAGCACAAGACACAGGTCATAAAGACCTTGCTGATAAAACAGGTTGCAGTAAAGAAACCAGCCAAACCTCACCAAATCCAAGATGGTGATAAGACTGATCTCTGATCATCCTCACTGCTACACTCCCACAAGTGCCCTGACAGTTTACAAATGCCATGGCAATATCAGGAAGTTACCCTATAAAATCTAAAAAGGGAAGGTATGAATAATCTACCCCTTGTTTAGCAGATAATCAATGAATAACCATAAGAAAGGGCAACCAATAGCCCTTGGGGTTGCTCCATCTGTGAAGTCGCCATTCTTGTATTCCTTTATGTTCTTAATAAAATTGCTTTCACTTTACTCTATGGACTCACCCTGAATTCTTTCTTGTGTGAGATCCAAGAACTGTCTCCTGGGGTCTAGATTGGGTCCCCTTTCTGGTAACACATGCTTATATAACACTCAACCCAACTAACAAATTTAAGTTAAGTTTCATTTAACTCTTGTTTTTATTTAAATAATTTAATGAATTAGTGCCTGAATTATACAACTAGGACTTGAAATCATCTGGTAAAACAAAACAAAACAAATGAAGAAACAAAAAATTCAATAGTTACTTTTTTAGTACTTGAAAAGGAGGGAAAAATGATCACATGGTATCTATCTAGAATGTGAACTATACAATTCAACTCAATATAGCAATCATGGAATTCACTTAAATTTAGAGACACTGCCTAAGACAAACATTTATTCCATACAATTTGTTTTCTTTCTGTTACAGTGGTATAATAGAAATTCAAAAATGAGAGACCTAAACTTTTTTACTGACACTTTGAATAAGAATATAAGTTGATAGAGATAATTAACTCAGACTTCATAACAATAAACTTAAAGAGGGTGAAACATAACTTTCTTTAAAATGAAAATGTGATTGAAATGGCATTTTGTTGTTGTTATTGTTCAAGAGGAATATTTCCATAATAAAGCCTCTCAAATCACTTGTTTGATGATTGGTTCTAGTTGGGAAAATTCTGAAGAAAGACAATCTGTGGGAGTTAGTTTACAAAGAAATGTGCAGTATTCTTGACCATCTGCTTCTCTTTTAGTACATTCATGTAATATTGTTTTGTATAATGTCTCAAATTTCATGCATAAACTGCGAAAATGCATGTAATACAGGTAGAGTGGCAGAAGACAAGAGAAGAATCTAGGGTATACACAGGTTCAAAAATAAAGTATAGACTACTAGAGGGTAAACTACTGGGAAATACTAAGTTTAAAATATTAAGAAACCTGACATTGAATCTCTAATGGGGTTACTTAACTTAAAAAAAAAAAACTCTGAATTATCTCAGTTGCTATCTTAATATTATTATTTGGAAGAAGGCTGCAAAGCCTTAAAATTTATGAGAACTCTTTAAGGGATATCCAGAGGATTCCACATTTTGTACAGACAAGGAAAAAAAGGGCCTTTTATTTTGGACCTAACAATTATGTATCAAAGCAAACTCAGGAACAGGGACTCTGTTAATATAGCTAAGGAATTTTACATTACAGAATCTAAGAAGAAAAAAAGTCAGGGGGCAAGGTAAGCCATCCCATTCAGTTTCTTTCTTTTTTTTTTTTTTTAATTGTACTTTAGGTTCTGGGGTACATGTGCAGATCATGCAGGATTGTTGCATAGGTACATACATGGCAATGTGGTTTGCGGTCTCCATCCCCCTGTCATCTATATCTGCCATTTCTCCCCATATTATCCCTCCCCAACCTCCCCACCCCACATTGTCCCTGCCCTAGTCTCCCACAACAGACCCCAGTGTATAATGCTTCCCTCCCTGTGTCCATGTGTTCTCATTATTCAACACCCACCTATGGGTGAGAACATATGGTGTTTGATTTTCTGTTCTTGTGTCAATTTGCTGAGAATGATGGTTTCCAGATTCATCCATGTCCCTTCAAAGGATACAAACTCATCATTTCTTGTGGCTGCATAGTATTCCATGGTGTATATGTGCCACATTTGCCTTGTCTATTCCACCATTGATGGGCATTTGGGTTGATTCGTTGATTCTAGGTCTTTGTTATTGTAAACAGTACCGCAACAAACATACGTGTGCATGTGTCTTTATAATAGAACGATTTTATAATCCTTTGGGTATATATCCAGTAATGAGATTGCTGGGTCAAATGGAATTTCTATTTCTGGGAGTTTCTTAAGTGAATAAGAAAATACACCTAATTGGTTCCTCCAATAGCTGCCTACACAAAAGACTTAGTAAATAAGATCCTTAGGCCAAGCACAGTGGCTCATGCCTGCAATCCCATCACTTTCAGAGGTCAAGGTGGAAGGGTCCTTGAGGCCCAAGGTGTGAGACCAGCCTGGGCAATATAGCAGGACCCTGTCTCTACAAAAAAGAAAAAATAATAGCCAGGAGTAGTGGCATACACCTGTAGTCTCAGTTATTGGAGAGGCTGAGGTGGGAGGATTACTTTAGCCCAGGAGTTTGGGGTTACAGTGAGCTATGATCATGCCACTAAACTCCAGGCTGGGTGACAGTATGAGACATTGTCTCTATAAAAGGAATAAAAATAATATATTTTGTCAGATTATTAGAACCTGTAATTATTCACTGTCAGAGAAACATATAGATTCTTAGAGAGGGATAGAAGAAGTAGAAAAATAAATATAGTTGTTCTGATTGGGTTCAAATCATATCATTTAATTTATTTTGCAATTCAAAATATTTCTAAAGACAGACATGAAATTTCATGGCTTTTCTTAAAGGAGGCAAGGGTTAAATAAACTTTGAGGATGGTCTATGAATTCTACTGAATTATACTTTATATATTAACATTAAACTTTCTGTATTAGTGATGATTGAAATTAAGTAAAGAGCACAGAAATAAGAAGTGCATTAGTATTTGTCTCGGATAGCTCACATTTTTGTTACCAAATTCTATCTGTGGCAATATGAAGTTCTCAGATTTGCAAGTATTCAGTTATTCACATTTTTTCTAGACCAACTGCCAATCAGATTGCTCTAATAGACTTTAAAGAAAGCTAAGGATACTCACTATAATTGGTCTTTCCACTGCAAGAATTATTAGGTCAGAAACAGCCTTTGAAAGTGCAGGACCATGATTGAACTCTGGACATTAAATGGCGTTTCAGGTCTGCCCACTGGCTATTGTAAGGAAAATATATTATTTAAAAATAGGATATCGATATATAAATAAATGTGCCTTTTTTAGCCATAGAATTAAGATCTTCCTTAGGTAGACATTTTTGTCATTATTCAAAATGAATAATCTCTTGTAGAGAGATTATTTGCCTAATTTATAGCTTGTAGAGAGCTTATCCTAACACTGCATTGCCAGTAAGGCTCAATTTGACTTGCTTATATTAAGGTCAAAAATATAATTATAATTTTTATAACTACAAAAAATACCATTCAGCAGAACAAACACATCCTTGTCAAGGGGATAGCTCATTTCTTTCTCTCTTAACATTTCACCAGCACTTACTATATTTCCAGAATTCTAGTTATTTTGAAGAATATTCTTACTGGATAGAAACACAAGCAACCTGATGAACTTTTGGTTGCTTTGAAGCAACTTAAAACTTTTAAAAAATATGTGGTTCTATAGAATAAATAAATTGGAACTACATGGTCATGCTAAGTAATGATCTTCTTGTTTTCTTGACGCACTCCCCTATTCCCTATTCGTTGGCCAGTTCCCCTATTCATTGTTTCTCGTCTATATTTAAGAGCTGACTACATACTCCAATGTGGGAAAACATTGCTCTTTTTCAAACAGAAGTTCTACTTAAGTTTCAATTTCCAGTTGATTCATCAAAACAAAGCTGGTTCAGAAAGGGGAAAAATTACAAATTGCTTACATCTGTTCAGTGTAAAACATTATTCATAAACTGCCAGTGATGATGGCTAAGCCATCTGGGGAATATGATAGGTAGAGGCAAAAATAAATAAATAAAATCTGTCACAGTGCAATGAAGAAGTGACAAGTGTGAAGGTCTGAAGGTTACTCTGTAGTTCAGTTATGGCTTTCAGGTATTTTGGGATATATAAGTTCTAAATTTATATGCAAACAAACCAGAAACATTTATCTACTGATCATTTTTACATAACAAGCATGAATATACTTGTTAAATTAATGAATTATTGGAATCAAGAGTTTCTTAGATAAACAAGTGAAACAAATTGTTATAGGTATCATTAGGTAATAGATCATTTCATTCTAATTAATAAAGTAAATATCCATGAGTAGCCTATTTAGTATATAACATGTATATTTATATGTTGTGTATTATATTTATGTATACAATTATATATAATTCATTAATACATGGAATCATATCTGTAAACATATATAACACATATGTCAACTTATATCTCCAGTTTGCTATTCAGATATATGTATGTGTGTATACACACACACACACACACACACACACACCCCATAGGAAATAAATTGCTTCCCCAGATTTTTATTACCACTTATTTGGTACAACTGTGGGCTGATGTATGTTAATTCCTTATTAGAAAAATGCTTATAAAATCACTAATTATAATCACTGGGCTTCTCCTGACACTAATGGTAGAAGTTAGAAGTTTTGAAGTTCTATTATAAATGTGTTGCTAATACTATATGTTTGTCAGAAGTTGAAGAGAATAAGTTCAATATCAAGAAATAAATATAAAATAAGGCTGTGAAAACTCTTTTTCAGATGTGTCATTGAAGTAGCTTGGATAATCTATAACAATTTTGTCTTCATTGAGGAAGAAGGACAACTGCATATCTTAACTCTGTATGGTTTAAAAATATTCCTTGATGCTCTCAGATATAAACTAAGAGAAATACGCCTTCAGAAAATGCTCAGCAATCAGAGACGAGAAGAGGTACTGGGGTCACTTGCACACATCTGCATATTTAGTATAAACCAGCCTGTTGAAAAAACATTCAAATATGACTAGAGCTGCTATGCATTTGTATTCATTCCACCATGGAAACAGTTTGAATGCTTTTCTCTGAGACTTATGTATCTCAGTGACAGCTGCAATGCCACAATATGCTGAAGTGGCTCATCTTGACAGGTCATATCCTGGATTTCACATTCTGAATGGCAGCTGGGATGCCACAGTGTTTTCTCACAGTGGGTGGGCCCTGTATTTAATCAGGCCCTTCCTGGCTTCAGAGACAAGCTGCACGTGTGTCCACAGGCAACTCTAAGATATCCAGGATGTACCTTTCTCACTCTAGTTCCTCCCTAAATAGCATTGGCATTCACAGCAACAATCTGTGGCTCTGCAAGAACAGAGCAAAGGGCCTTTTAAAATCACAGATGTCCTATGTTTTATTGTAGCACTTTGCCCTGATGCCCTGTGCAACATCAGTACTGTACAATGTGGATAAACACTGGTTAAGTGATGCAAATTTCAAACTGAAAACGATCTCCATATCCGTTTAGCTATGCATATACAAATGTATATACTGAAGCAAAAATAGAACACTTTAATTTACAGTTCTGGGACATCTGACTAATCAGAGCAACCTGTGATTACAACTACAAAACTTGAGTCCACTCCCATTCACTGGAAAGTCGATTACCTGTCCTAGGAGAGCCTGGGGTTCTGGGGGAGTTTTCACTTCTCGGGTTCATTACACACTGGGGCCTGCATAAACCAACCACCATGTAAAACCCTAATGATCTGATGAGTAATAAATTGATATGTGCTGAAATGAGGAACATTTCTGTCAGCCTTTCAGAGTTCCTCCTTTGTGCCAGGCAAGCAGCTTTCGAAAACATTCACCCACTGCACTCTGAGAAAGCAACTTTCCAGTACCCCTTAGGGTCAGTGTGCTTTTTGCTGGCTCCAAGCTCCATTTTTCCATCTCAGAGACTTGAAAAAGCAATACCTCTTTGAAAAACCCTGAAAATGGCTCATTGTGGATCAAAAGCTTTTCCATCAGATGGAAACATAGGTTCGGTTTAAGATTTCTAATCACATCTTTGCTAAAAGTCTCCTCTCAGGCCAAAAGTTTATTTTGCCCTGGGATTCCTTACTCTTGGGATGCCATAGACATCTCGAGGGCTATTTCCCTTGCCTAAACCTGCACTTTGCCTCCAAAAAATCTAGTTAGAAAAGCTTTAGAATTCTAGAAGAAGATCAGTAGTTTGTGTGGCATGTAGAAGATCCTTAGTCCACAGGCACTAGTTTAGGTCAAAAGAGGTAAACTACTAATCCTTAATTAAGCAAGGGAAGAGTTACATTTTTTCAAAGGCCCATATTCCTGAGAAATTTTCTTAGCAGGTCTGAGACTCAGAAGAATTTTCATTAGCTTGATTATGACAGCCAGGAAAAGAACAAAGACTTGTCAAGTGACTCACTATGAAACGACTTTGAATTCTGATGCAGGCAATATTTGAGCTCAAAACACAGCCGAGTGACCTATAAAAGCAGTGTGGGAATAGTCAATTGTAGGTATAGGGATATTCGCAAGTCACACATTTTTACCAATAAACTGTGGATATTCTGCACATAGGAGCGTCAGTGTGTATTCACGCTTGCTCTCACCTTACCGCCATAATTTGGCATTTCTGGGCTAATTGCCCAGAGAATCCCTATGAACAGTACCCCGAGAGCCCCTACAGCAGTGTGAGCCAAGCAGTCATCCCCAGCACTCTCTCTCCCTTCGAAACACTTATCTGTTGGGCTTGACCCCTAAAGATCGTCTTTTTGTCTCTCATGGATTAGAAAGTTAAACTCAATCCTTTTTCAAATATAAGCACCTATATCTTCTTTGATCTATTTTTTCCTTCACTTCTCCCAACTATTGCTTAAATGCTTACATAAATCTTTTCATTTACATGAACTTTTTTCCTGTACCTGAATTCTATTTTAGAGTAATAAAGAAAAGGTTGAAAAAATAGGATATTGACAATGATATATCTATAATAGGGGAAAGGAAAGTCATAAGTTAAAGAGAAAGTAGACATAATAAATTACTTGTTGTATATCTCTAAAATTCTTGAATATATTCAGATCCTTTAGAATTACTACAACATTTCTACCTAGCAATATATTCTTCTGCAAGGAAAAATGATCTTTCCAAAGCACAATTAAACAGATAAAGAGATAAGAAGTCTTTATTTATTATTTATGTTTTATTTTTAACAGTGTAGTCATGCTATTTTTGCAATCTTTGACCACAAATGTGCCACACTGAAGATAAAGGACTTACATGGTACACACTTATAAAACTGTTGAAGACCTGTTACAAGGGGCAAGCAAGTGAAAGGGAATAGAGCTTAGAAGACATACTGTGTGATAATTATGGATGTAGACTCTGGAGCCAGACTGATGAGTTTCAAAGACTAGTGCTACCACTTACTATGTGAGCTTGTATAAGATATTTGACTTCACTGTGCTATACTTCATTGTCAATGAAATGGGAATAATACTTACCTTATAGAGTTGTTACAGAGACCAAATAAGGAAAAATGTTTTAAGTGCTTTGAGTAATGCCTAGCA
The DNA here is from genome assembly GCA_963574635.1 of Cheracebus regulus. Taxonomy (NCBI): domain Eukaryota; kingdom Metazoa; phylum Chordata; class Mammalia; order Primates; family Pitheciidae; genus Cheracebus; species Cheracebus regulus. The sequence continues at coordinate 16,302 of CAUYQU010021021.1, forward strand.
CATAATTAGCACTGTAATATTTATTGCTGAATAAAATAACCAATAGTTTTCTATTTGGGCTTCAGATTTTTAAAGCCCAATTCATTTCTACATTAGAAACTGCCATATGCAACAAATATCTATATACATCAAATATTTTATTCTGAATTCAAGATACCCCTATAAACCTAATATTTCTGGATGGTAATATATTGTAATAGCTTCATGAGTTCAGGCAAGCAGTCAAGAACACATCTTCAAGAATGGTATGGCAACTGATTATTGTATAACTTAGACAAACATATTTTTGAATAGTTGCATTATATTTGTGTGTGCATAAATGTACAAATATGCAAAAAATATGTGTGCAAGTACAACTAAAATTAATTTTTGAAGATACAAGCAAATAATTTCTATAGGAGATTAAGTAATCATATCTTTATGTAACTATGCTTTCATATGCTTTAAATATAAATATTATGTTTTATTATGTTTATTTAGAATTGCTAAAGCACAGTATAACCAATACATTCTTAAAATTAAACCTATAGCTTCTCAAAATAAATCTCATTACATATACATATAATGCTTATAATAAATGTCCACTGACAACTCTCTTTAATAGTATTAATTGAAATTGAAATAGCTGGTTTGCTAGAGGTAATTAGTTACATTATATAATTATATTTATCTACCTAAATTAACTTTTTGAATGATTTCTTTTTTCATGTGTTGCTCCAGTTCTCCATCGACCACTTAATTTTGAAGAACTACTATTCTATAGGTACTTGGCTGGTGAACAAGCCCAGATGAGAAAAGACATAGTCCCTACCCTGGGGTAACTGACAGTCTCTATCCCATAACTGAGGCTCAGTGAGCTGTTTACCAGCCCACAAAAGGACTATATAAAATGCCTTGCAGGTGCCAGATCAAGATAATCTGTAACTATAAAAAATACTAAAATTATACCTTAAGATACAAAATATTTATCTAAAACTTTCCATCTGGATTCTTAAGGTTTTTTTTTTATTCTTTCTGAAGCACAATTCTTTTCATCCTGAAAAAGATTTATAAACCTACTCACGATGATTCTATGATAAATGTTCAGTAAATGGAATTATTATTACTACCATTGTTTTTCTTTCATGCAGAGACACAGCTTTTCCTCAACATATTTTCTCATCTCTATCCTGTTTCATGATACTTATTTTTCTTTCATTCTCCACTATCTCTGCTCCACTAAAGTTGGTGTCCATCAGGTCCAAAGCATAGAGCTAAAATGTCCCTATATGAGTTGGGTCTGATTATCTCTGAGGGACCAGCGAGCCCAAAACAAAACAATTTTTTAAAAAAGTGTCCTTACCTAACTCTTGAACTAACTTTTCTACTGTTGGTTTGTGTTGTGAGGAGAGGGACTAGAAAGGTGACACAGGAGTTGAGAAATGATGAGAGTCTACATAGTATATGCAAGTCAAAAATACTTGAGTATACTCCCAGAATATAGGACCACATGCTATTTAAAATATTGGTTATGGGAAATACTTAGAAGGAAGTAACGTACCTATGAATTCTAAAGAGAATCTAGTTTAGTTTAAATGGTATTTTTAATTTTTAATGATAGATACTAAATATCAATAACAGAGACTTTGTATTTGGATGGATTAAATGTGCTCAGCTCATTGATACTTTAAGCAGGAGCTTAGATACAAATCAGTTCCCACTTTCGGTTTTATTTAATTAATTATTTATATTTATTTTAGTTAAATCCATATGGATTAGTTTTTCTTTTGGAGGCTCTATTGCAGCACCGAAGTGTTTGCACTTATAACTAAGATGTGATATTGTATATCTGGGACATATGCCTGAGGGAAGCCTTCTCAATTCCAAAAAAAAAAATTGAAGATATTTTTGTATCACAGATGTTTGGTTATTGAAGATATTTCAGTATCACAGATGTTCCATTTTCAAACATGCTTTGGACCACAGAAACTGCAATAATAAGAAGAGAGATTTGCTATTCCCATAAACGAAATGAAGAAGATTGCTCTTATTTTCAAAGTATGACTCTCCCTTTTTCAGTTAATGTAGGTTACTGCAAAAAGTATTGCAGCATTCTAAAAACATGATCTTAATACATCCTTAGCTAACTTCTACATATATCTCTTTCTTTTTCTTCTTGCTTTCATTAATCTGCCTTAGACCATCATTAATTTGCATAAAATTTAACAAATTAATCTCTAAAATGTTCTTATAGGCTCCTGTTCCATCATTTGAGGCCATCTAGAAACTTATACCAATACAACTCTTCAGGACATTGTCTCATTGTTCTTATTCAGTTCTTATTCTTTTCTACTCTATTGCTTTTGCTCCTCTTCCCCTCTATGTGTCAAGCTTCATCTACCTTACTACTCTACTACCTTCCATTAAAAAAAATCCAGTCCACTCTTACAGGCCCTGAATGTCTCCTTTGAACAAAGCATCTCATGATTTACCTCAAGGAAAATAATTCTTCCCTTTATAGCATGTCGCTGTGTTCATTCATTCATTCTATCTTTAGTCAGGTAATAGACATTCTGCTACAAATTCAAAGGTGAATCAGGCAAACAGTGCTCTCATATCACATGCAGGTGTCTGCTTGGTTGTACTTGGCATAAGTTTTATAAATTTTTAATGGTTAACATATTATTTTGAAAGCAAAATTGTGCACTCTTTGAGGACAGAGATTAAACCAACTGATCTTTACATTCCTGGCACTTAGCACAGAGCCTTGCATATAGAGAAAGGCAATAAATCTTTGTTGAAGTGAAGCAAATTCCTAGCCTTCTTGCTGAGTTCAAATTCATGATTGATACCACACAGGGATTTTGTATCATATCAACAATTGTTAGTTGATCTCTAAAATTATTTTCCTGAATTGATTGGGCTGCAAAATGAATGCCTAGCATAATAAATTAAATCTTTTGTGCATTTTTATTGTAAAAGGCAATATGGAATTAAGAGGAAGCAGGAAACGTACAGATGATGAAACCAAGCTACTTGGATCCCAGCCTTGAATTTTACTGGTTACATTAACTTGGGCAGGTTACTTAACTAATTCATTCCTCAGTTTTCTCGAGGGGAAAATAGGAGTAATAACAAAACAAGGTCAAAAGGGTTGTTTACATAGTGTGAAAATCACGGATGTCAACTAATATTACACAACAAAAAGGCATCTGGTTTTACACATGTAATTTTCTGTGCCTGAAACATAACTCCCTATTCTTGGCATTAACTAGAACATCAATTTCATCAGCAGGCCTTTTTCTGTTAATCAGTCCCCTAACTCAGTTTTGCTAGAAGAGATTCTCCAAGAGCATCCACTCCTCACTAATCTTGCACTTATTATATCGTACTATAATTACCTAGTACCAATATAATTATCCAAGTGAGGTAAGAACTGTATCTATTTATTATTTTTTGTGTGGCCCAAGCTGGAGTGCAGTGGTGTGATCTCAGATCACTGCAACCTTTACCTTCAGGGTTCAAGCGATTCTCCTGCCAAGCCTCCCAAGTAGCTGGGACTACAGGTGAGTGCCATCACACCCAGCTAATTTTTTGTGTTTTTAGTAGAGACAGGGTTTCACCATGTTAGCCAGGATGGTCTCCATCCCCTGACCTCATGATCTGCCCGCCTCAGCCTCCCAAAGTGCTGGGATTGCAGGCCTGAGCCACCACGCCTGGCCAGAACTGTATCTATTTAATTCAAATTTGCACCCCAGATCTAGCAAAATGCCTGGCACATACAATATGTTCAATAAATATTTGTTGGATAAGTAAATGAAATAATTAAAGGATATTGAAGAGATTAGGATATCATTTTAATCAAATGAGTGCTAATATAATAATCAAAAGAGATTATTCCTATAAAATTCAATCTAAATATATACACACTTATATGTACACACACATGTAATGTATATGTATATGTACTACCGAGATCTATTTTTAATAGAATTAGATAGAAGAATAAAATAATAATAAAATATGGAATGCTTTAGTGACAAAAGGAAGAATTGTTAGTTGTAGGGCATAGAGACCAGAATGCTTAGAAATGAGGATTTATTAAAACTTTAAATATTAAAAAGAGTGACCTCATAGCTATTTAGCTCACATTAAAAAGAAATGTTTTTATCTATGAAAATGTCTATAGTTTTGTATCGAATGGGGTCATTAAAATGTAATTGTTAAAATGTATTATTATGACATTTATGTTGACAGTTTTGAGTTTGTAAATGCTTTAATATTGTTTCTTCTCTTACTGTTTATTGTTTTTTTCTCAAAAGTTGTCACTACTGATCAAATTGATTTGCTGATATAATTTGGATCGGTGTCCCTGGGAAATATCATGTTGAGATGTAATCCTTAATATTGGATGTGGGGCCTGGTGAGAGGTGATTGGATTATGCGGGTGGATCTCTCATGGCTTGGTGCTGTCCTCTCGATAGCGAGTGGGTTCTCACAAGATGTGTTGTTTGAAAGTGTGTGCCATCTCCCAGCTCTTTCTCTTGCTCCTGCTCTCACCATGTGGGCGCCTGCTCGCCCTTTGCCTTTTGCCATGATTTTAAGCCTGCTGAGGCCTCCCCAGGAGCCAAGCTTATGCTGGTGCCATGATTCCTATACAGCCTGCAGAACCATGAACCAATTAAATCCCTTTTATTTATAAATTACCTAGCCTCAGTTATCTCCTTATAGCAACATAAGAATGGTCTAACACATCCAGCCTTCTTGAATTATTTTTTTTCCCAAAACATAAAACATGGGCAAAATGGAAAAACAAACAAGGAACTAGGGCTGAGATGTCTTCCAGTTCATATTCTTGTTATTATAGATATAACATTTTTATTTTTATTTTTATTTTGAGACAGAGTCTCACTCTTTAGCCCAGGCTGGAGTATAGTGGCTAATGGCATGATCTCGGCTCACTGCAACCTCCACCCACCAGGTTCAAGCGATTCTCCCCCCTCAGCCTTCCCAGCAATTGAGGCTACAGGCATCTGCCACCATGCCCAGCTAATTTTTGTATTTTTAGTAAAGACTAGATTTTGCCATGTTGGCCAGGTTCGTCTCGAACCCCTGACCTCAGGTGATCCACTCAACTTAGTCTCCCAAAGTGCTAGGATTACAGGTGTGAGCTACCGCGCCTGGCCAGATGTAGCATTTTTATATCGCAGAAAAGACATTAATTTGTTCTTTTTCTACTTGTACCCAAAATTTTCAGTCACAAATGCTAAAGATACTCATGGGTTCAGATCTATTAGTAATGTCACATCATTAGCTATACAGTGATACTTATCCCTTGAATTATCATATGGAGAGTTAATTATTTTTTTTTTATGAAATTGTGAGATACTCTGACAGCCAGGAATGATTCTCTACTTATTTTGAAAGAGGTTGTCATTTTTTCAAACATAAACAAATTAAGTTATACTCATATGAAAGCAGGTAAATGGTAAGAAAATGCATGAGAAAAACTATTAAATTTTTAAAAGTCTTTTTTTTAGTCAAAGTAAACATGGCTACTTGCAATTTGAAAATGTGCAATGCTATTTGAGATAAACATTGGAAAGTTAACTTCATACAGTATTGCTATTACTGGTGGTTAAAATAAGGTTCTCCACTAATTCATATTCATACCAAATTTTTCATCTGAAGTTGTACTTGTTACTCCTGGGAAAAGCTTAAGATGAAGTTCAAAATATAAAAAAAGTCATTATAGATGCTGTGGATGCCAATTATTTTTTCAGAAATAACATAGTAAAATCAATAGATATTTACCAAAAATTAATGTACAGCTATTTCAACTGCCAAGTTTGGAATGGACCTATCCTCACCTTGGGGGATACATTGCACATATTCACTCATTATTAATATTCACCAGAATAGAACAAATAACCATGTGTTGACTTCAATTTAATTGAGAGATATATAGAAGTAGAAAGGAAGATAAACTCAGACATTTCGAGTAGAGTACTTTCTGAAATCAAGGTAAGACAAAATAAGATGTTATCACCAAGTCTCCTATTTGTTTTTCTAACCAAAATTCATTTATTTATCTCAATATTCTTTATTAGAACAACTGTGATTAATTTAAATAAACCTGCAGAAAAGGGAGACGTGTCTGGAAAGAGAGGAATACCTTGAGAGAGAAATGAGTTTTACTTAATTACCCAAAGGAGAATTTACTGAATCTATTTTTCAGTGTGTATTAATTAGAGATAAGCCTTGTTTAGCACTTACAATGTGCCAGGCACCGTTCTAAGCACTTTGCATATAATTCAAATGATCTCTCAGTAGCCCTATGATGTAGGCACTCTTAATAATCTTATTTTACAGATGAGGAAGCTGAAGTACGATGATAATAACTAACTGGCACAAAGTCATGCAGCTAGAAAAATGTGGAACTGGGAATTAAGAGGTAATCTGGCTCCAGAGTCTGTTCCCCTAAAGACCAGTTGAGCTGGATCTCTAGTATTACTATTACTTTGGCCATGCCATTTTTACATGGATTGCATTAATTTAAAATTTAAAAATTAAAATTTTAAAACATAAGATGTGACAGAGTGTTGAATGTTGCATTTTTTTTTGCATTATCCTGAGATTTGTCATTAGGTATGTTAGACTACTAATGGATAAAAATACATAGAAAAGAAGAAACCTAAAATTGAATGTAAAAAGGAAGGTTAACACACTTTCTCAGCTAAATATATGGTACTCCTTGCTAAGTATAACCTAGAAATAAATAACTTTCACTTTTCTATAGCAAATGTTAAATCCCACGTTGACTTCTCCAACTTGGCAAATTAAAGATATCATTTCATAACTCTCAGATGGACAAATGATTTTTTAAAATAAAACCAAACTGGAACAATTAACTTGAACTATTTGTAATTTTTTTAATTCTAAAAGCATTGTTTATTTTATCATCTCCAGATTGAATTTTTTACTTAGATTTGGTAGAAAACACTGATGCTTGGAAAAAATAAAATCCGTCAGAGAAAATTGCTACTGTTCTGTACTGACGTTAAAATGTAATACTTTGGAGACTTACTTTCCAATTTCCAGGTTAAAATTGCGTCACTTATTATTACTATTAACTTTACTCATAGGAACTCTAAAGGAAGTCTAGGGAATTTTCTCATTAGTCCTAGAATACACACACACACACACACACACACACACACACACACACACACGCTTGCGCGCGCGCAGCATAATACCTGAGGGAAATAAGATACCATTCTGATCATTAGCTCTACTTTCCACTTGCAAAACCTGAGTCATCAATAAGTGTCACAAATGCTTCAGGGAGCCAGTGTTGAACTGGTTTACCAGAGACAGAGAAGAGTGAGAATAGATAGTAGATGGATGGGTAGATAGCTAAATAATAAAGAGATCTAGAAATTGATTGCCTACGGCAGCTTTAATTTCCATACCATATTTTTTCATTAAATCTGTAAAAGAACATATAAGAAAATAATAAGACATTTTATATCTCAGTCTCATGTCACCATTTCTGCTCCAACTTCTTTCTCAAGAATAATTCTAGAACACTTGAGCACAGACTATTTTACTTTTCTCTTATGTCTCTTCTATTTTCATACACAGATCACTTCAAGTTCAAAGTCCTCTCTCCAAATCGTTGGGCAAAAGGATGATTTCCTTTATATTATAGGTGAGGAAATATAAACTGCAGAGGACAGATTTCAAAAACTGTTCCAAGTTATTTTCCCAACGCACATGCACACACTTATCCATTTCGCCAGTCTTTTCACAGACAATAAATAAAATAATTGGGGTGCATAAGTTCTGTGAGCAGCAGAAATCTTTTACTAGTGTTTAAAAATATTGGAATATTTTTCAGCAAATTTTATCTTTATTTGCTTTCCTTAAGTCAATGTTACATGTATCTGTCATTTTATGGATTTTTTTTTCATACAGACAGAGCAGTTAATGGAAACAAATGATACAGATTTTCTGTCTGTAACATTTAAGAGTTCTGAAGCACTGCGAAAGTCTCCTTCAGCAAGAGGGGTAAAATATCTTAGATGCGGTGGTTGCAATGGGATGACATTCAACCATAAGAATGAATTTAAGAGGTTTTAAATGAAACATCTGCTATTTTATTTTGCCAGTATAGCACCACAAAATCATAGTCTTTTGAGGAAACCATTATGCTCAATATGAAATTTAAAATGGTAGACATAAAGATAACCTGTATATTCTTAAGTACTGCTGCAAAATATTCAGTTGTAATTCTCTTTAGTGGTGAGATTCCTTTTATTATGGAATGAGGAAGAAATAATATTTCAATTCTTAACTTAAAAGCTCTATAAGTCAATTACTGAGAGGTACAGTAAAACATCATATGTGAAATGGTTTTTATCCCTTAAAAAGTTAAGCATACATTATACCCAAACACCTTATTTCTATTTAGAAATTAATCATAATCTATATTAATAATTAGTTTAATAAAATCCTGCATTAGACTTCTGGAATTAGTAAGAGAATTGAATGCATAATAACTGGAATATATATAATAACTGGAATATATATACACATACAAATATACACATACATATATAATACACACACATACTCAAATGTGTATTTATATACACATATGTATATGTAATCTTTATAATATTCTAACCATGTATTATCAAGAATTAAATCTTTTTTCTGTTTCTTGTATAAAACTTTTATCACGAGTTAGTTTTCTTCCTATACATTTAGGTATGACTAATGGAAATTATCATCTCGTTTTCAGGCTAAGTAGTTAAGAAATCAGTTTTTTCCAATTATGTAAGTAAACATATTTCTCACCTGTGAGAATCAATGTCACAACTACCAAGTTTGCAATGTAAAATGAAAATATTTAAGTATTGTCAAAATGCTTTCAAGCATATAAAATAGAGAAATTAGAATATGTATACTGTGCCATGCCATTACTATTATTATTAGAATCTTTTACATTTTAGACAAAAGATGAAAATTTAGAAAAATAATAATAGTTTTAGAGTATATATCCATTTCTGACATACACCATAATCTGAATGCTATTCAAAAGCATTTAGCCAGTCCAATCTCAATAGCCGGATGAAGATTTTAAACACTTTCTCTGTAGTCAGAAACATTTAGAGACTACACTTTAGGGATTATTATATAAAATATTCATTACATATGTTGATATTTGATTAGTATAATAAACTAGAAGAGATGAAGTCTATAAAAGCTCTTGACTTTGTGCTTACAGATATCACTGTTGCCAGTGCAATTGCATTCGCCAATCTAAATATGATGACAGATAAAATTTAAAGAAAATATTCTAATACATGAGACAGACATTTCTGATAGAGTTGCCATTGTGATAGAAAGGATTTCATTAAATAATCCTGTATGTTAATAGCTTCAGTTTTCTTCAACCAATTTACACAGGAATGTCCTTGACCCATACATCTATTCTGGTGTGCTGCTGGAGCTGGCCCTTATTGATTCACAGAGCCACAGTGAATTAGTGTTTTTAGAATTTTGTGAGCTGTTTGTCATCTCCTCATTAGTTTGGAATTGGACATGGTGTGACTATTTACATTATGAAAATCAGCAAATGCTATAAATCCAATTTGTTTGTTTTCCCAAAGGGTTGGTTGTTAAACATTTACTAGCACACACTGCCTGAAAGGAATCTCTACTGGTGAAATGTTGCTTACTTTTCTGCAACTATTTCAAACTTGGTTTCTTAAACTTGTGTCAAAAGAGGTATATTTGAGACGAAGCTACTGTACATGTCGTCTTACTAACTTACTTAATATGCCCAAGAATGGTTTAATGTCAATATTTTCAAGTGAGATTTTCATCGGAAAATATGCGAAGTCTTCTCCACTTCTAAGAGTGTCTGAATCAATTACCATACATGTTTAGACTTCATTCTACTATCATAAGGCTGACTAATAAAACGAATGGTTAGAGAGCTGAATAAAGCCAGAAACCAGGATGAGTGAATCAGGTTTGTTATCAGAAAGGAAGAGAGAAAGAGTTACGCGGGACTGTGAAGGACAGAATATCAGTGACCAGAATATAGAAGACAGTACAATTTACCTCTGCCTCACAGAATCATGAAGAAATAAAGATCTAGGATTCTCCGATATTCTGATTTTTAAAAGGATCACCAGAAATTGAAATGTCTGTTGAAAATCTCATGATACTTAGATGATGACAACTAACTTCATTTTAAAATATCTGTTTTATGAAGCAGGTTAGTAGGCCAAATCAAACTGTGAGTCATGAGTCTGCTACCCCTATTCTAAGACCAGAAGAAGGAACAGAAGTTACAGTAGGGTGTTTCTATAAGATAAATAAAAGAAATTAGAGATTTTAATGAAGACCAACATTACATTACTTAAACTGCTAACAAATACACAACAAACAATAACATAACCAAAATACATCTTGACCAGAGTAATATATAAATTATATTTTTTTCATTCTAGTCAAAACATTAGTAACCGATTAAATTTGGAGTAATAGAGAAAAAGAAACCCATTAAATTAAGTATCAAATTAAAAGTCACAGTATTACAAGTGGTTACTTATTTATCTATAAGAATGCAATTAATTAATCTGAATTTAAAATGAAAATGTTTTTGTGAATTCCAGAGACTCAGTGTAAGTCATCAACATTGTGGATACTTAGATCATATTATTGGGCAGTTTCTTCTGCTATAGCTTCATGAATATTTGCTTTGAATAGACTAGCAAATATGTATAACAGAAAACAAAATTGCTACTGGGTAATTTCAGGAAATCGTAAAATGGTGGCATTCAGTTTCTAACACTATACCATCCACTTTATAAACTTTCCAACAAAATTATTTAAACCATAGTGACAAAACTTGCACTAAAAACAGAACATTATTATCATTTTTCTTTTTTATAGAGATGAGGGCTTGCTATGTTGACAAGTCTGATTTCAAACTCCTGGCCTCAAGCGATCCTCCTACTTTGACCTCTGAAACTGTTGGAATTACAGGCATGAGTCACCACACCTACACTTTTGAATATTTTTCTATAACCTTTTGTTAACTTAGAATATCGAAAAAAATTATATTTAATTATGATATGAATTTCACTTGTTTTCCGACTAAGTATATATTGCAAGGTTTTATATTTTGTTTCAAATTTCATTTAAACTAAAATATTTCAAATGTACATAGTTTGAGTCTCATAAATAATATGGCACACCATCAATCAATTTGCCAGAAAAGATCTTGATTTTGCCCTGCAGATGTCAGCTGAAAGTCTGAGCAGATAAACTAACTTAAATTTAATGAATTGCTTCAGAACTCAACTATAGAATTCATGCTCTCTTTGTTAAAATTGAAATAAATAACCCCATCGAAATTCTATTTTAGAATTACTTAAAAACTTGGGTCCAAAGTTTGAACTCTAAATCCTTAGCTATAAAAACAGTTAAGTTAGTTGTTTCCTCTTCTTTCTATGACAAATAATCTTCCTTTATCTCTGCCAAGGAAACACAAGGCAGAAACAGCTCAAGATCTTTGAAAACTTACATAAATAGAGAGAGCACTCCGTTTCTGAATATTATTTTGGCAATTCATGCAAGGGTCTATAAATCAATAGGTTTAATTATACTGAAAAATCATAAATCAAAACGAAATCATAAAATGGCACAAATGTTGGCATACTATTATAAAGTTACACTGTTCTACAGCAAGTTGGTGTAAAGAGAGCTGCTCCTGGAATCAGCAACTCTACCTGTGCCACTGAGTGTCTATTCTTGAGCAAATGAGACTCTGGACCACAACAGTCTCCTTTATAAAATAAGGAATTTACCTGGCTTATGCCAAAAAAACATGAAAATTTTTTCCATATGGAAGCATTAGCTATATATAACATATGAATATCTTTAAATAAAAATATATACTCTCAATATTTTCAATTCATCCAGTCTTTTTTAAACTTTTACTGATCCCAAACTTTTATATCATGTCATATCTTATTTCGTCTTCTCAGTGAGACACAGCAACATTGTCTAATACCTGAAATGAGAATTTTCAAATGTGTTTAGGTTTCTCCAAGTTCTTATAAATTTCCTTTCATCTTTTTTTTTTTAACATTTTAGAGTATTTTTTACTTATTTCAGGAGGATTGTAGTGCTTTTAAAGGAACCCAAAGCAGAGAATACAGTTGTTTGATGAAATAAGTGTTTGTGTATACCTGTTTATACATATGTGTGTGTATATGCATATATATACACATGGCAATTTTACCGTTTTCTTTAGGGTTCAAATTGGGGAATTTTCAAGGAGACTATGAAACTCATTTTCAATGTGTTGTGCTAATGGACTAAAAAACAAGCTATGAAAATGTTCCCTAATATCATCATCAGGTTGGTTAGAAAATCCCCAATCATACCTAAATATTAAAAGGGTCAGAACATTGAGAGAGTTGCAAAATTCCCCCAAAGCAGTTCATTTCATCATGAGTCACAATGCTTGAATAAGGCAAAGTCATTTCTTAACACACAAGTTACTGGAGGGGAAGATGAATGCCTATATTATCTCCTGACTAGCTTGGGCAGCATCGCATTTTAGGAGTTTTTTTGTCTTCCACAGAGTCTCTTTTCCAGTCAGCCTAGATTCTCTCTTGTAACATTATTGTCTCTGGGTTACTTAAGAATATAGGGGAAAAAAATAGTCACCAAAGTTTTTGATTACATATATTCCAAACAATAAAAACAAATGCAGATAGTTTAAAAAAAAAAACAAATTGTTTGTGTTTCATTCTCTAGTAGGTACCCCTTTCCCTGGCCCCCACCTAATCCATTTGCAATCATATTATGCCTCCTCATTATCACCCTCAATGTCACAGTGAGACATCCAAAAACTTAATTCCTGTGCACACCAAGTTAAATGAGAAAACCAGAATAAGGGCAATGCAAAACCTATTGTACATCATGATGGAGAAACAAGAGAGGTTTATAAGGCTATTGGGAACATATTTTTGTTGTCATGTTAGATAATTTCTAAACAGGTTACTGATTTCAATAGTTGCATAGCTGTTTACTCTTATTGCCTTCCATGACCCTCTAGAATAAAGTTTAGTATGTAAAATTATGGTTGAGAACCTGATGCTTTTTGTAAACTGGAACTTTTGTAAATTGGGATTAATCCAAATTTTTATTCAAGCCATAGGTTTTGGAGTCATTATGTTTAGTTCTTTCAAAAAAGGACAATTACGCAGTATATAGCTGATGGAGAAGAATAGGGTCTGGAGGCAGAGAACATAAGGCCAATTCACTCTAACCCCTTAAAACTAAATCAGTTGGAAACACTTCAGTGATGACAAGAAATATCCTCTCCATTTACATAGGGTGTACACCAAGAAACCATGGGAAACCTCTGGAGGATATTTAAACCCCAGACAATGTTGTAATCTGGTTCTTGAGTCCTTATGCTTGTGCCTGCTCCTGTCCTGTGGAGTGTACTTTCATTTACAATAAATCACTGCTTTTGTTGCTTCATTCATTCCTTGCTTTGTTTGTGTGTTTTGTCGAATTATTTGTTCAAGACACCAAGAATCTAGACACTCTCCACTGGTAACATAGTTCTGACAAAATTTGTGGATAGGCATAACTGTAAATTCCTAGTCTATGCTTTTAGCTGATCTTTAATACTATTTGGAATCTCTTCTGTGAATCTCTAATCAGTGACAAATTACACATCCCATCCACCAGAGCTATTCCAAGCATTTGCCAAATCCGTTGATCTAGCATTCCTAAGCTACCTTGTCACTTCCCTATGTAACCCTCTTGGCTGCTACACTGGTTTTGTTGCTTCAGGAAGCCCCTGCTTTGTTTTCTTCTTTGCAACTTCAGATCTACCCAGTATAGCACTCTATAGATGTTTATGGAACGAATGAATGCGATATAGCAGGAACGCTTCCATTCATATTTTCAAAATGTTGTGAAATTATGTGATTTCAAATGCTTTGCTACTTCAATAGAAACTTTTTAATGAAAAAATCTGTATTTCACTTTTTGTTCAGTCTGATAGGAATTCACACTTTGTACATTACCAAAATACTTGTATTTATATATGCTGTGTAATTTCTCATAAAATAATTAGCTTATTAATTTTGAAACTGACAGCAATTCTGTTGTATGCATCTGTTTCAGAGAAAACAGAAAGAGAGGAAGTATTTTTGAGCTGAGTAAACTACAAAATTTTAGAAGCATTGATTCTTCCTGGTAGTGAATTTTATTAATGGAGACCTGCTGATGGATTATTTGACTGTAGGACAGATGGATTTGACAAAGTATCAAGTTAAATACGTTGACTATTAAGAAGCAAAAACAAAGATGAAAATTTTGTAAAGTGCCCATATCCCACTCCAACACGATCCTCACTTTTTATTATTTTCAGATAGGGACTATTAACATTTATAATAACTATATAATTTTCTCAAGCATTATTGACAAACATATATTTTCGTGTAAGATTAGCTGGCCATATTGTAAAGATTTTATATGTGCCTATAAAATAGTCTTTGCAAAAAGATCACTGAATTCTATTGAGGGGAATAAGATCATCATTTGAATAAAATAAATAATCAGAACTTTAGCTCCAAGTAATGATTTTACTTTAATTACAATTCACCGGTGAAAAGAAAAAAAGTTAGTTTCTATTAGATCACATTATCAAATATATTAATAGTGTAAAGTAGAATCTGTGCCATGCTAGATTATGTTTAGATACATCCAGTTATCACATGATTCTTTTAGCTATTTAATTTCATCCAAGTTGGTAACTGGTGCAAATATTGTTGAGTATCTAAAACAAGGAAACTCTAAAGCTGAACTCAGCTGCTTGATGATACAGCCTAATGAACGTTGGCAAAGTTTGCTGAAATTTTTATAAAGGCCAAGGAATCACCTATTATAAAGCCCAATAATTTATTAAGGGAAATCCATATAAGCTATGTACCTAAGAATTCCTAACTACTGTATTATATTGTCCCTTTATTATTTTGTTTATATTATACAAGAACAATAGTTTTCTGCTTATTTTACTATCTCAAGAGTGACATCAAAAGGCAATATTTTCTTTAGGAGTGTACTTTAAATGACTAATTAGAGAATGGGACAAGCATATAGACCATATTTTCATTATGAAAATACCTTGATGTTGACAATGAATCTTTATACTGTCTGAAACAAAATCAGTTTATTCTTAGTTAGAAATATGGTAGCAACTGCCAGCACAATCTCCCTCTGCAACATACTCCATTCAACTATCAACATGGTCACTGGAAGATGGTTTGGAGGATAAAAGTGGAAGCAGGTAATAATTGAGTGTAATTGAGTTCTTAAGATGCTAGCATTCGACTTGTATTCTCACCAGGAAAACTTAACCAGAGGATATAGCTAAACAATATAATTGCTGAAGAAATGAAACCTGGTGTTGAAAACTCATGTAAAAATTAAAAAACAACAACAAAAAAAGCAGCAAGCATTTACACAATATAGAGCAATGATTTGTCATCTACAACTTTTTTGTTACTGAGCTTAATTATGATGCCTAACATTGATCCACCTGAATGAAGATGCAGTGTATGCATTATCATGAGGAATGGAAGTCAGCCGTACTGCTGGTCCTGCATATTTTCCACTTCTTGCTCTGCAAATTCCTGAAGTATGCTCATAGGGTCACTATAAATCACTTCCTTTAATCTCAACAACTTATTTGCCCTTAAGAATGAATTATCTGTCAGTTATTTGCGCCTTACTTGGTATTTAAGCATTTTATTATCTGTCTCCAATATTTGAAGTTTAGGTGGAGCTCACTGAGACTTAAATCCTTTCAAGTTATACTGAAGTAAGGCGTTAAGAGGAATAGAAATTCTTCATGTAATGTACAAAAATGGTACCATCTAGATGGTTCCCTAATTTGACAAAAAATAGGCACAATTTTATCCTAGAGGGCCAGAGCTCTTAAGATATAATAGCAAGTATCCTTCCTTAAGAACTGAGGAAATACTTTATGATTTTGCTTTTACTTATGCTCCTCAGGTGACAGTCCAAGCATAAGATTATCTGGAGAAAACAGTTGTGTAAGAATTTGCATCTTATATAATGTGATTTGATTGATCTGAAAAGAAACTATTGACCATTTCCCACATATATCAACCACCATGTATGATATTTAAATATAATCTTCAGAAAACCATACTCAATCATAAATGTCCTATCTTGAAGGGAGAGTGTATTCACCTACAAACACATAAACAAGAAATCTTATTTAACAGAGTAGTGGGGAGCACAGAATAACCCTGGCTATTTGAGATGCACATTGATGAGGGAAGCCTGCCAGGTATCAAAATCAGGCCACTGCAATTTGATTTTACTTCCTGCACTCAATACTGGTCTTCACTAGCATTCTAATCTGTGATTCTTTTCTTGTAGGCATGAACATTCTTTTTGACTTATTTCATCCATGGAATGTGAAAAAGTAAATGCATTATTTCTGAAAAGTCAGTCATAGGTGTTAGGCTCAAACTGGAAACTGTAAGAAACAAAGTTTCCAGCTTGCCTCTGGTGAAGGTGGCTCCAATACTTGGCTTTATGAAATCAAATACCTGAAAAAGATTGTTAAAGTCACTTTAAAAATATTTTTATAGCTAAAGTCTTTAAATTTATTCTGCTCAATATATTTACTCCTCCAGATTTTTAAATGATTTTGTGGGTAAGGTTTTAGAGCAAAGAGAAAAAGGAGAAGCAGAAATGAATCTTCCCTTGATCTCTTGCCAATAGGAATCTGGTGTGGCACAGTGGTCTCTAAAAAAGTTGGCAGAATGTATTAGTATCTTGTTTCTTACATGGCAATTCTAGTGGTCAAGGCTCAAGTCTTTTGCCTTATTCTCTAACTTATTACTTGTATGTTGAGCTAGCCTGACAAATAGATATAGCTACAATTTGGAAGTTGTGGCCTGAGGCTGTGATTATATGATCAACCACATGAGAAACTAGAGTTAGTTGACTGACCATGATCAATCACATAGAAACAAAAGACCTAATCTAAACTGTTACACTGAAGGTAAATTATTCTTGTATCATTTCAAGAAGATAAGGACCTGTAACATTTTCAAAGATTTGTGGGAAACTTGATTCAGTAACTTTTCTCCACAAACTCAGGAAGTAGCTAGTCATGTTCACTGTCTAAAACTTTAGATTTGCATTTTACTTTAAATTCCCAACTATTTAATATTTAATAATTAATAAAAATGTATTAAATATTTTACTATATATAAGAAATCTCGGAATGCAGTAATTGACCAGTCTTCTTGACTTAAATTAGAATAGCTTAATACAAATTAACTCAGCATATATTTTGCATATTGATCAATGTTCTGTTCTTCTGAAAAGTCAGAGAAACAAGGAATTTCTAATGTTGTTTGTGGACTTTCTATCACTCATTAAAAGACTGAATCTTGAAAGTGAAAGGCAATAGAACAAATTATTGAGTTTTCCCTGTAGTGTGTGAATATAGCAGTATAGTGCTTTTTTCTGATTATGAAATTTCAGTCTTAGAATTTATAAAATAATGAAGATAATTTTCCTGGCTAAAATGTGTTTAATAACCATTTTTCCTCTAGAGAGCACCATAACAAATTAATATTAAAAATTAATGGATTGATATCTTTATATAGATTTTCAAAGATAATACCTAAGTTACTAAATTATAGCTCTAGGGTACTTTTCTCAGGTGGCCAGGATGAATTTATAGTCAGTCTGGATGCTCCCATTTGTTATGCCTCATTATTGTGATTCATCTACTTTTCATATCAGAACTTGCTCTTTTATTTTTACCCTAGCAACACCATAGGCATGTAAAATTTAGTAAGCATTAATTTCACAGTTTAGTAGACTCAGGGCACAAGTCGATACATACTTTGATTAATAATAAATTGCAGGATGAGAAACTATCCAGGTTACATCCTCACTATTTGGAATTCAAGCTTTCCTTCTTGAAAGTTTCTCTCTTCTTCACCAGAATACTGCCTGGTGAAAATAATTTCCAGTGCTACCCAGATTGAATCTCTTCCTCAATTCCGCTTGGTTCCCTGCTTGTTTGGATTGCTCTAGAGAACTAACTGAACCAAATTGCAGTGTCTAACTTCAGCACACCTTTGCCCATTTTTTTTTCGCCCACCCCTTTGCACATGTACCCCGACCTCCACCATAACATGTACTGGAAATTCATGCTTCTTATTAGTTCTAGAGATGAATAAGTCAATCATTGCTACTATAAAATTTAAAATAAGTCTACAGAGTTAAAAATAAAGAAGAGTCATATATTCTGAAGAATGTTCTAAAGGAGAAATACATCCCCTGGGAAGAGAATACAGAGAGTAGGAACCAAGGTCATACTACCGATAGGAACAAGAGTGGGGAATAATGCCCAATGGAAATTTACCTTTAAATTGAGACTTGAAGGAGTAAAAAATGATCTATGTGAAGAAGAGAGAAAAATACATACCAAGAAAGAAAGCCAAAATATGCCAATGTCACAGGGGTGCTATGAAAGCTTAACTACTCTTCCAAAGTAATTCTAGTTATTTTGCAAAGCCTTTTAGTTTCAATGAGAGATAACCAGAACTGGGAAGCATATTGGTTAGGGGCAGAATGAAAGCCATTTTCTAGTTTGAGCCACACAATTGTGAATATCTTTTCAGATGTAAACTATTTACACTTCCACATTCCACAGTGTAATATGAATAATGGGACCTGATAGGAAATAACACTGTGACTGAAGGGTAACCAGATTAAAATATCAGGAAACACTGAAGTTCCAGAAGTATGCATATCAGAGTCCACCAGTAAGGAAAGAAATATCCTTTCATGGAAATCTCCTTTGGTTTAAAATACCTAATACGTAGTGTCTAGCTACTCAAAAACATTAAACTAGGACTTATGTTTTGTAAGGAAATATTACAGTTGTGTTGCTCATAGGTCAAAATAGAAACCATATGGAAATATTTTTAGCGTAAGACTAATTTTAAAACAAGTAAGCCATTTTCAGAAAGCACTTAGAGTGAATATTTCTCTTTACAAAGCTGTTTTTAAAATTGCTTTTCCTTATGTGACTTGAGTTGATTGAATGCTCCAAAACAATCCATTTGAATGACTAATAAACTCAATTTCCTGAGGTCTACTGAGGATGTATTTTAGCCTATAGTTTTCCTAAAGACTATTGGGAGCCTGGCTTGATTCAAATTCTTCTGCAAACCCATGACATTCATATGAACTTAGCCTGCAGAAGATCATGTACATTGTATATAGACGTTTACATTTACATTAATTTAAAATGGATTTTTACATCTGAAAGATGAGTGTAGCAACTAACATCTGAGAAATGGTATTTCTGTGTTAGCCTTAACACTGAAGAAAAGTTGATCAATGATGTGTGAACATGGAATCTGTTTATTTGTTAGAATCAATAAGAAAATATATTCTACCAAAGCAACTAATGGGTGCTTTCTCTTTTAATAACCATTAAATATTTTTCAACAGAGTGAAAACTAACCAGATGAGAATTTAGCTAGATATGTCACTTTATTTGATATCTATAAGACATATTTTTCCCTCTTACATTTAGCTAGGAATTATGGTATTGGTCATTGTGCTATAAAGTAAGGACAGAGGTAGTTTAGGAAGGTATGCCAAAATAAAATATCACTGTTCTAGCAAAACCTTGGGAACCCTGGGAGGGTACATTAAGTGATATCCTTTTGTTCATTGTAATTTTATTTAATAAAAACAATGAAGCAAAAAAGATACTGCATATAAAGCATGTAAATAAATTATACTATTATATTATGAGTGAGGAAATACTTCAAAGGTTGGTCACTAAAAGTAATAATGTAAAACAATACCTGTTTACCAAACAAGAAATGAAATTACTAAAAACAAATTCAGCTCACTGCAACCTCAGCTTCTCTGGGTTCAAGGGATTCTCCTGCCTCAGCCTCCCAAGTAGCAGGAACTACAGGTGTGCACACCACACCTGGCTAATTTCTGTATTTTTAGTAGAGACATGGTTTTGTCATGTGGGCCAGGCTGGTCTTGAACTGCTGACTTCAGGTGGTCCACCCACCCTTGGCCTCCCAAAGTGTTGGGATTACAGGCATGAGCCACTGCACAGGTCCAAAAGTTGCTCCATTCTTTATTTTAAAAAATACAAAATGATAATTTGAAAACTGCAGACCGTGTGGGGCTTCTGAAAAAATACCAATAAAAAAGTGGCAATCTCACACCAATTTTATGCTTTCATACATTCTCTTAAACTTGTAATTTGTATATTTGATTTGTGTCCATTAGATTACTCTTTTACTATTTTGCAAGATTCTTTCTAAACTATGAATCTACCTATATATTTTCCCTTCCATTTCACTGGATATGGTTTCAGAAGAGTGATAATACATTAAAACAATACCTAAGAGTATTTGAATTTTTTGACTGGAGGTTTCATTTTTAAAGCTTTAAAAAAATCCAAAATTAAATAGGTGTTTAAAGTTCGTAAGGAATCACAATTTTTAGAGGGGAAAATGTTTAAGTAATGAAGTCTGACCGTATGAAAACTGTCTAATTGATCCTCATCGTGTTCAGGAATCTTGTTTTACAAATCCCTTAAACTTTCTATTTGTAATTGCAGTACTTGGAAGAGCCTTCACATTTTAGCATTATGATTATACCCACCCTAAAATCTGTGTCTTGGATGCTTTAATCGTATATGAGAGTCAACAAACTCCAGTAATCAACAGAGGATATGAAACTTCTTATTTTGCTGAGCTGTATTAACCACGGGGTTTCAGAGAGGTAAGTCAAAGGAGATGTAAAACAGTTACTTTAAGAATAATTTTTTTGGGGAGTTTGTCCTTGCTTTCATATCACATAAATCATTTTTGTTTCAATCAGTGCTCACACTTCCTTATTTTCATTTAGAGTTCCAGCAGCAAGTACACATGTTATGTCCAAATGCTGTACTGCATGCATCAACGTGTTAGTTTCAATAGAATCCATAAACGAAGTTTCCTTTCGCACATACCACCGGTATGAATTTCCATTCTATTTAAACAGTGACAAGCCTCTCTAGAGCTGCTTTTATTATCCTTGGCCATGGTTTAGAACTCGATACCTTGACACTTTAAAGGGGTATATGTAGATGTATGAGGAGGAAGATGGAGAGGGAAGTTATTTCTACAGAATTCAAAATCAGTTTAGAACATATCTAACTCACAGTGACTAAAGAAAGCATACCATTCTTTTCACCAGTGGTCAGAAGTTGGGCCTTGTTGCTCTTTGGAATAAAATGCTTAGGAGTTAGTGAAGTAGTTTTCATTTATAATAGTTATAAAATAAAAGTGAATAGGATAAAACATACAAGTCTTGTTACATTACTAAAATCATCTGCAATTTTTATGTTTAAAATATCTGTAAAAACCCATGTGTATTCACTGTTAATCATATCTAATGCTATCTGGATTCTAACTAATTGAAAACGCACTATTGCAGGTACTCCTTTTATTTCATGCTTTGGTTTTGGCATTGGAATGAGAAATATAAACCAAAATCTAGGAAACAAAGATATTAATTCCGAGTAATCTTAAATTTTCTCATTAGTTTTCCATAGTCAGGAAGTACGTAATTACGTAATTCAGAGTATTTCCTTCTAAAGTTTAATCTGCTATCACTGGAGAGAGAGAGAGAGAGAGAGAGAGAGAGAGACTGTGTGTGTGTGTGTAAGACGGAAAAGTTATCTTTTAAAGATATTTTTTAGAATAAGATGATACTCAAACAAAAACAGATACGATCTTAACACAATACACTGTAAAGTTACTCTTTCTTAATTTTTTTAACAGTCAAATTATAATTACTAGGGATATCTGTAACTTAAAACAGACAGATACTCAGACAAAAACAGACATATTCTTAACACAATGCACTGTAAAAGTTACTCTTTCTTAAGATTGTTTTTTTAACAGTCAAATTGTAATTACCAGGGATATCTGTAACTTAAAAAAATAGTTCCTTATCCTCCAAATGCATGTATTTTTATCTTCTTTTGCTGAAACTTCCTGTCAAACACCAAGAGAATGTGTGTTGAATAACCATGATCTAATTATAAGGACACAATTTAATTGTGTGCAGAATAATACAATACAGGAAACTATCTGGATATTTAAACAGGAAATGGTAAATCCTTGCAGGAAATATCTCAGGAACAAAACAAAACACCTTAGTCCAGTTCCTATTACAGTACATGAAACTATTTTTAAGTCTGGGCTTGGAAACCTGTTTTTTTGTTTTTTTTGTTTTTTTTTTTATGTTGTTTGTTGTGTTGTTTGTGGTGGTGTGGTTTGATGTGTGTTGTGTGGTTTGGTGATGGGTTTTGGTTTCGTATGTAGTAGTGTGTAGGTGAGTATTTTGGTTTTTGTAGTCAGGTGTGAGGAGGTGAGGAGTGATGAGGTGAGGTGTGAGGAGTCTGGAGTGAGAAGGTGAGGGGTGAGGGGTGAGGAGTGAGGAGTGAGGAGGTGAGGAGTGAGGAGTGAGGAGTGAGGAGGTGAGGAGGTGAGTGAGGAGTGAGGAGTGAGGAGGTGAGTGAGGAGTGAGGAGTGAGGAGTTGTAGAGTTAGTTGAGAGGTGTGAAGAGAGTTGACGATAAGTTCTTTTATCAAGAAGGTGTGGAGTG